>WFMF01000608.1:0-91721 GCA_011033025.1 Beroe forskalii | reverse complement strand
TTCATTTTAAAAACAATAAGATTGTTTGATTTGATTCTAACCCAAGGTTACGGCAGGCAGGGATTGTTAAAATAAACCTTATATAAGGTGGGGTAGGATTTTGTCCAATTGAACCTGGCGGTAAACCCAGTATTTCAGATTTGCGAGCCCTGAGTATACCATGTTGTTCTTTTTGCTTTTCACAAAACTCTACTGTTGAATAGCTGTGAGCTGTACTCCCACCACATAATATTATTGACAGTGTTGAGTAAATGGAATTCAGTGCATACCTTCACCCAGTCTTACGCATCATAATGTACTCTGGCCACTACCTTAGTACACTTAGAACGGCGTCACTTAATTAGTGCGGTTTGGGAAGCCACTAATTAAGTGTACAATAATCAACGATACACTAGAATAAGTGAACAATTTAAGTGAATTTGCGTTTCCAGATTCGTTTACCATATTTCGGTTCTCGTTCCATATCGATTGTCGTTTCGATCTCAAGTCTCAAACCACTTTTCAATAAGAGTGCGATCTTAAAGTACGCCAATTACGGCGTACCGTTCTTAGGTGTACTGAAATTTTCTTGAATATTATACATTTCAAAGAGCTTTAGAATCACTGCTTTTGATGATCTCAAACCTGTTATTTGATTTATGTTCCAGGTATGTACTTTCAGTGTACAATGTATTGTCAATTGTCAAGGAACTGATTACCTTGACGGCTTGGAATGTTCGTTGGTACGAATATCGGCTGAATGTCTACCTTGAAGTATACAGTCTGTCTATAGTTACACGTAACTTACTGTTCATATATCTACATTAATGTCCCTCGTACTAGAGTTACAAACTATAAAGGAGTAACCGTTTACCAAATTACTTGAGTCTACCCCTGCACTGTCTAAGTTCCAGGGTTGTGTGTATCACATACACATAATACACATGCCAGTAATATCAGTATGGGAGCTCAGAATAAATAAGCGGTCGAAATGACGCCATTGACAGTTTGCGTGCAGCCAAATCGTTGAAAATAACCGCCTATTTTTCCGTGCGTGGTATAGTATAGTGCACGGACGGTAACTATAGTCTTACTGTGCTGTACGCTGTTACGCTGTTGTATTGTTATTACTTATTACATACAACCTCTCTAAATATCAAGTACTCCATTCTTCCAATGTTGTAGTTCTACTCTTAACTATACTATCCATGTAGAGCAAACATACGACTTCTCCCTATTGCATACCGATAGCATCCTCTGATAGCACACCGATAAAACCCCCTGACAGCATATCAATAACTGCATCCCCCGATAGCATTCCCCTTATGGCTATGCATATTGCATACCGATAGAACCCTTGTGACACCGATAGAATCCCTATTTTTAGATAACAAAACTTACTGATAGAATCCTCTGGAAAGTGATAGAATACCGATAGAATCCCCCAAATATAGCATACACGTAAATTTACAAAATATCATTTAGTAAAGGCTGCCAACCAACACGCATCCTATCAAATTCCTGCAGTTTTTAACTTCTCACACCCGACACATGTTAAAACTCACATATATCTAATTACTGTCACACACTGGCATATTGTGTTATGAATTCCTGTGATGATTTGGCACACACCTATATTACAAGTTCTGCATGTATCAGATAGCCTGTATGCCGTAAGTAATTCCCTATTCTAATCCCTGATGATGACATCACATTATAGTCGCATGACTTGTCTCTCAGTCTCACGGGGGAGGGAGAAAACAAGAAAGGAATCTGCGTGTTGTGGCGTGTACATGCCAACATGTGACATTCCTGAGATGAAGTCTGAACAGCTCTCTTCTTTTCTGCTTTCGGTGTACTCTGAAACATTTCCAAGTGATGATCTAAATTCATTAAACTGTAGAAATGTTCGTGGATCTGTGTGATTTTAATGGTGAGGGGCGATGAATGTCCAGGAATTCTGTTCATGTGATTCTATGATTTCATTCTTCAGTTATCTGCGGTTCATCAGAACTTCAGCACTCTTTGAGTTCTTAGCTCTTTATTCCTTACAATCTGAGGAACAGTAGTCAATGGCTTAAAAGAAACCACTCATGAAAAAGGCCATTTATGTTCTAGAACCATTAATCAAATTTCTTCATAATCCAAGGACAATAGACATTGTTAAATACTTTGCATCAATGGTTGAAATATCAAAAAGCACTGTTATGTGTTAAACCAGCCCCCGACGGCGAAAGCACTAAAGCAGATCATTTGTCAGTGACTTTGTTGGGATTTCTAGTCACTCTCCAGTTTTCTCACATTATTCCCATTATCAGTTCCACTGATGAGAGAGCAGGACTTGCTCCCATTCTACAGGCTTCAGTTCACCCCTCACTAAGCAGGAAATAAGCAGTTCATCCGCAGACAGTATCATTGGCTCTCCAAATCAATTAACTGCAGGCAGCTAGATAGCATCTGTAGCACTTATCCGTGATTAGTGATATAAGGTATGAAGTTATTCGCCAACGTGGTTTCCTGGTTTCCAGGACGAATCTAGATCTCTTTAAACCATTAAGTGTGGTTTGCTCTCCTCTAGATCTCTCTAACCATTATCCTGTTAACTCTCCCCTTGACTGCTTACTCTGCAGTTGGGTGTGTATTTGCAGCAGGGTGTGTATTTGTACGAAGAAGGGGATTTCCAATACTAACATAACCACAGTGCTAATTAAGTCATGTTAATAAAATACCCGTTCTGATAAAGTTAAAATTTAGCCAATTATCGAGTACATTGGTATTCGATAATGGGTTCAATACAAAGTACAAAATACCACTGTGTTTCTCAGCTGTATTTAAGTTACACATAGTTTGAAGCATTCTTACGGTGGAGTGTTGAACAAATTTGTGCGCGGCGTAATCATGCGCGGCTCAGCTCACTGGCTTTTTGATGACAGGCAGTGAGCCGTGCACGATTACGCTGCGCATAAAAAAGCACTTAGAAGTTCGACACGCCCCTGTTGACGAAGACTTTTTCTCCCAATTCCATGCGTCCCAATACAGTGCAATTCCACAGGCTTCCTCAAGAACCCCAACTAATGCACATAAAATGCCCGGGTTTTCTCACGGTATTTCTAATAATAAACCCCATGCACGCTGATAATCAGACCAATCAGCGTGCTGGAGGAGTGTGATACTCCGCGCTGATTTGGGGGTTTCTTGCTGCATTTATAATAATAAAACTCCGTGAACTGGCCATATGATACTATTTATATAACAATTGTTGTTGTTATTAATACCTACATCACATCTTGTTAAGTGTTGTTAATATGGAGAAAATAATGTTGCTGTTTATACCTATATCACATTTTGTTAATTGTTGTTAATATATTGATTGGTGTTTCAGCTATTTGTGGACGAGGTAGCTCTTCTAAAGAATCTGAGGCATGTCAATGTGCTGACGTTCAAGGGCATTGTGTCCAACCCTCCTAACTTCTCGCTACTTACAGGTAAAGAACTATTAGAAACACAGTGAGAGGTTATTTCCTCAGCCCTAGAATTTAGATGAGAGATAGAGAGCTCCAGATATTGTGATAATATCTTGGGAGCTCGTATCCATATTTTGGGGCTCAAAATATTATTATCAGATTCCTTCTGGCATCATACAGCGCCTAAATGTGAGAAGAGAAACCAAGATCTGCATTCTGCGTGATATTATAAAGACAGTGAGATGTGATATATTGGCGGAGAGTGACTTTTCAGATGTGTATGCGAGATTCTAGATACACTGTCACACTGTCAGTTGATCATATTGTCACAGTATCACGCATACACTCGATTAAGCGACATTTTGTTTCCGTGGCATTCCATGGCTTACGACTTAGATAAGTCATAAGTTTATTGTACACGATCTATACATGCATACGCTGTTTCTCACTGGTACACACTACACAGAACAAGCGGTATAATTTCTGTATAGATGACGGATTATCCGCCAGTGTAGATACTGAGATACAGATAGTTACTTAGTAGATACCGGACATACATGTATACGAATACACAGAATATTACTCTCCTGCGCTATATTGCATATGCTTCTATAATATCCTAATATCCTACTCCTCTGCTTACTGACTTATACTAAGTACTATCCTAATTGTAGATATACACTTCACGTCACCACTCACTTCACTAGCTAAGCTAACACTAAGCTGACTAAGCTAAATTCTCTAGGTATAAGTTATAACACTACACCGGTGAATATCTAAACATCTAAGTAGTCTTAGGTAGATAACTTCTTCACTACACTTCACACTACACAAAACAGATATAGATATATACTTATATAGAAGCTAAGCTAGCTCCTGAACTAGCTTACTAGCTCACTAGATACGGTGTCACTTGTAGGTTTTCCCATAAACATCTTGTCATCTTATCTGTATTACCAGTGTACCGGAATACAGGCCGTTATCAGTAGTAAATCCATGAGTGTGGTGGAATCTGGTAACATGCTATTATATGGTAACATGGTATTACATGGTATGTTACCAGAGATAGTGTAACTGTAATAAGGTCACAGAATAACACAGCCCCATTTTATCACCAGGGCAACTATGAGATCAGGCCATTGATTGTGTAACGTGTAATCCTTGATTAAAATTCATATAACATGGTTGACTTTTTAGCATTGATAGCCCCAGGCCGGAACCACCCTCCTGTGTCGTCTATTTAAAAATGAACTATGAACTCCTAGTCAACCTGATCCCTGTTATAAACCCCTGTTGAGATAGCCCTTTTGTTATTTACCCCTTTGATTGCCCCCTTTTGAAACTTTGAATTACCCACTTTTTTATTCCCACATCCCTCCCACAGAATACGTGGATGGAGGGACGTTGAGGAAGCTAATTAAAAGGCTTGACGTCCCCATCCCCTGGTCACAGCGGTTACAGATAGCTCTAGATGTCAGCTCAGGGATGTCTTACCTCCACTCAAAGGATGTAAGTAGGTTTTTAATAAAGTTTAAACTTTAATGTAGGTTTCATTTAACTCTTTATCATCAATCAGTCAAAAGATGATTGAAATTCTTGAAAAGACTGTTCAGAAGTAAAGTGAGAAACTAGTTCATATTTTGATACACTGCTGAGCGATCAAAATTTCTCACGATACAAATTTGAGTATAAGATTTAGTTATTATCGCTGGATTGGGTTTAATAACGTTCATTTCTGTTATAATACTCGATAGATTAGTGCTAGCAAATCCCCATCTCGCGATGAATTAGGATCGCACTCTTTTACAATCGATTACATCCGGCGTTGCATTACAATTTCCTATGCTTTTCACACTAGCAATTTAGGATCATTTGCTAATTTCTACAGAGAAATCGTCGTTAACAATGGTTGCCTGGTAGTGTTTTGGATCATTTGCAAGACTTTATACTGGACTCCATTAACACATACTGTTCGAAAAGGGCAGTAATCTAAAACTCGAAACATGGGACTGAGTTTCATGTTACCGCCGATAAAACTTATCAATTTAAATGAACATTTTATTAATTTAAAAGTTCATTACTTGCTGTACAACGCATCGGTGAATACCTATACCCTAAATTTACTCAGGCAAACATCTGGAAAACTGTTATCTAACATTAACAACAAAGGAGCAAGTTTTGAATTAATTTCTACAGATTATAAACAGGAATTACCCAGATTTTCCAATATAATTTGCGGATGTTTCAGATAAGTCACAGAGACTTGACGAGTAAAAACTGTTTGATGCGAGGGGATGGCAGTGTCGTTGTTGCAGACTTTGGTTTAGCCCAGTACCACCACACTTCACATTACAACACCTGCTACCTCTCTCCTCCCATAGCTCCAAGTTAGTCCTCACCATACTGCATTACCAAGCCACACTTCTCTACCACATTTCACACAACCTCACCCCACTACCACACTTCACACTACCACACTTCACACTACCACACTTCACACTACCACACACTACCACACTTCACACTACAATACCTGCTACCTCTCCCCTCCCATAGCTCCAAGTTAGTACTACCATGAACCTTACCATACTACATTACCATACCACATTTCACTTCACACCACCACAATTCACACTACCACACTTCACTACCACACTTCACTACCACACTTCACTACTACACTGGTTAGAAATATGAGAGTAAAAGCGCGCAATTGGCAATTTTGATATTTCATGCCGTGAATCCTCACGATGTACTATGACGGCGACCTCCTATTAAAGTATTAATTGATCAGAGAGATTAATAAGTCACGAATAATGCGGTGTCGTCTCTGCGCCACGCCTTTCCACTGCTTATATTATATACGCTATACTATCCTCTACTATATTCTGATGATTATCGCTTAATAATAATAAATTTTAATCGGGTGGATCAATGCGCTCTTTGTACAGTGAAATTATAATTAAGATTATATATAATTCTTGATTTCATGAATTAGCCCTCTGAGTACTGTGTATACTGTATTTGGATTCGAAGAGAGGCGTGGAATTTTCCTCCGAGGAAAACGGAAAATCAAGCTTATTGCTAAACATTCCTGCGCACATTATAATTTTACATGAAATTCTAGAGTTTCCTTCAAAGCTACAATATATTTGTAACTTTCCCTATAAGTTACAAATTAGTGTGAGAGAGAAGGTAGGTATACGAAATGAAAGGCTTTAGTTTATTGAATAAAGCGACTGAGAGGGCTTTGGGAATTCTGTGAAATAATTTATCATAAATAATTTAAACTTTTAAATCTGATACCTAAATAATGAATCTGATGAATGACACCAAGTACCACACACGTGTGTCACTCTCACTGCTCACCCCTCACTAACTATATAGCATTCATGAAGTCGACATCACACCAGCAGTTCCTCCCCCTGTTCCCACCATGCCTCCATAATCCCCCTTCTGTTCCCCCACCCGATTCCTGTTATTACAATCATCATCACTTGGTCGGATTGACTGAAGAAAATTATAAGCGCTTATTCCGTTAAAAATACCTCAAATATTTGATGGTTTTCCTTTGTGGATTGTGGGTTAAGGTCTTATGAGCGCCGCCAGATTTAATTAAATCGAAGTAAATTAAACTTCAATTATTACGTCATTCACATAGTTTTGCCGGGATGAACATTTGGTGCCGTATAAGGTGAAAATTATATGGCATGATTCTCAGACTTGATTAATCATAAAATTACTGAGTAATGGCTTAGAGTGAATGGATGAAGTCATCCTTGATTCAGCAAATTAGCTCGCATTTACTTTTAAACGCATGAGTCTCTACTTTATGCCTTTTGGAGTAAGCATGTTTGCAAACTGCAAAGATGAGCAACTTTCAGTGGTATGTCAATATACGGTCACGCTGTATTCTTATAATCCTTTGCAAGTTGCCAATGCTCATCAAATATTGATTGATTTTCATTTGAAATTCAATGGATTTGGGTGCTTGATCAAACTCATTACTCACCTAACTCTCAGAGGATGCTTGAATATCTGTGTATTGCACCTCTTGTCAGCTCACAAGAGCTGCAATTGCCGGGCAATCTGCCAGGGCTCTTGTTCGCTTTCCACTCCGTGGAAAAGGTTTCCCCTAACAGCGCAGCCTCGGGGAAACCACAATTCTTCTCTCCCTCGTCTCCTTGCAGTACACACATAATCGGCTATAGGAACTGATTGTATCAGCAACTCTCAGGGATATGATCAGGTTAAATCACAGCACTTCTGTAAGTCTGTGGTTTGTAGATTAAAAAGTTAAAATAACTCTCAGCAGATGCTTGGATTATGGTTATCAGTGATTATATCAGTATATTCTTCCTTTACCACCCCTTACAGCACACACACACACATATCAGATAGTACCTCTCTCTCAGTCTCTAGAGCGTGTTGACACTGGGCTGAGACTCCCCTGGTGTTGACAGGGGGTTTACCCATGACTCTCTCTGCTGCAACCAATCAGATAGGAGGAGGTGTATGATACTGCACGCTCATTGGTCAGCCTGTGAGGTGGGGTGGGTATTAGTGCAGGAGTAGGAAGGTATGAAGGAGAACAGTAGCGAGGACTGCGTAGAGTGACATCATCAAGGTGCTGTAGTAAGCTTAGATGGTGACGTCACAGTGTGTTGTGGAGCATATTTGAGTTTATTCTGCCAAGATTTAGATTTACTAACATAAGCAAGGTATAAGCTCATACCCCGAGTATATTGCAATGTTAGGAAATCTGAAGAAGTCTGTTTCTATGAAAAAACACTGCTCATAGTGCTCAATCTATGATATTTTAATCTACAGAAGTGCTATTATTTGATCCGTTCATATTTGTGTGTTACAAATGTCATACATAAGTATGTAAGTCACTAGTTACTGGTGATTCGGCAATTTCAATTTAACTCTCCGGTGAAGAATTCAAAAGATTCTAATTTCTATCTCTTTTATTTGACAAAACCGACTATCAGTTCCTTACTAATAAGCAGAATTTCTTCCCATGAATTTTCGCAGTTTTAAGTTGCTTGTGATCAAGAGAAAATTGCCACGTTTCAAATTGGTCATTGTTTGAAAGTGGTTTTCAGCGACAATGTTCAAAAAACTCTCGTTTAAAAACTTATCCATTCAAAGTAAACGTGCATAGTTTATTTTTAAACTTCTTGCAAGGCTTTTCTGGGATTTTCAATGGAAATTACGTTTTTAAAGATCAGTTTTCCATCGTGCAGCATCAGAATGAGTACGGAAATTTACGATTATTTCAGTGCACAATAATCACATGATTGTCTCGTGAATACGATATCATCACAACGTCTGCAATACACTTATATACTATAAATTAATCAACAACACACGCCACACATCAGTAACATTAAAGTATGTGTTTCTCTGCAAATGGGTATCCGAAGGGGTTGGAAATTTACACGTTTTTAGAGTTCAGTTGATAGCTGCAGTGAATAAAGTGTCTGGGACAAACTACATAGCATTTAATACTCTGTAGTCTGTTTATTATAAACACACAGTGTTATGGTGAGTGTAGTGAGTGTATTGGCGGGAGTCTGGTTATTTTAGCGCGGACATTTCAAATTACAAGCATTCGTTGTTAATTCACTCGGATATTAAGAGCATTATATTGCAGAGTATTATGTGATTTGAGTTAATGTTTGAAATTGTCAACAGTCAGGCCATGTATAATACTCAGTGGCTGCAGATTATTAAGAATTTCAGCCCTTACCACTAACAACTTGTAATATGCGCTCAGAATAAATAGGCGGTCTTCATGATGTCATTTACATTGTGCGCGCTGCCAAAATGTAGGAAATAAGCGCCTATTTTTCGTGGGAGGTATAATAAACACACGTTTACAGTGACTAATTATATGTAGAGTGCTGAAGGTGATGTACTTGTAACAACACTGTGATCGGAGGTAGTTTTAAAACGGGACTTTGGATCCCGTCCAGCAACTACAGCTGTACGCTCGATAATCGAGGATTTTATTCTAACCCCCACCCAATGAACTTTTAAATCCCGTATTTAAGAATTGAAATATTGAAATCATATTTCACAACCTCTCCTCATCCAAAAACACCATGTGAGTCCGCATGTCTGACGAAATTAATTTTGAGAGGAAATTGTTGGCGGCTTAAGAGGACATTTTTTCTATGAGAATGTAGTTTTAAGAATTAAATGTAAAGGCAGAGGACAATTTTCGTATTATTAAGTCAAGTGTCGTCGATACCCTGGGTGCTCTCATTACGAAATATGCCTCATATTATACCGACGATTTAATTTCAAGAGGAAAGGCCAATTTGAATATTTTACTAAGCAATATTGAATTTTTACAAAGCAACTGGTGTCAAACATTTTGATTTTAATTTGAAACTGGTGTCAAAAATTTTGCTTTTAATTTGAAAGCGGAATAGCAAAAATATTGTCGTTCCTTGCATTTGTTTGTTGTCTCTTTGCGAGTGGGCCACCGAAATCATAAAAAATGGGTCTCAGAGAAAATACAAAATTTTCTGGGTTTGGGATATCCTCCCTGCAGAGAGCGAGAGCTAATAATTCATGTACATCACGAATCTCCTTTGGTTGTACAGAAATATTGAGAGACACATCATCACCATGATTTAGGATGGCAAATTGCTGAATCCGAGCCACTTATTTCGAGCCACTATATACCTGTGTTATAAATCTATCATTAAAATGATTTAAGGTGGTGAATTTGAGCTACTTATATTTCTAGTACGACATGAAATATATCTGTATCGAATCTATCAGAGTGCATTTAAAGGTAGTACTGCATTTTAAGCTGGTGTACAATTAATTGGTTTATTATATTAACGAAATGCTTATTATAAAGCAATTAGTCGATTCATATTGGACAACAATACAATACAAGTGTTAGATAATGGTGTAGTTAAATGAATATACTGCGCACTTATATTAGCTTTAGCTTTGAGTTTGATAAAGATTTCGTGATAGTAAAAAGAAAATTTTATGCAATTTAGAGAGCGCTTTAGATAGCGTATCTCGAAATTTGGAACACAATTTCCATTGATTATCAAAGCATCAATGACAAAGATACTTTTGAAGCAATGTATACTTAGATTACAAAAGAATCGCCCACCTACTGTAATACAATGTCGTAGCTTGCAGCAATGTTAATTCAAAGTGAGTGTCTAATTGTTCAAATATCAACTATTTTCAAGCAAGCGTCGCAACCATTCGGTGGGTGGTTTCTATTGGAGGGCTCCAGAAATGATACTGGACAAACCTTACGACTCTAAGGTAAGTCAAACAGAGATGATACTTTACAAACCTTACGACTCTAAGGTAAGTCAAACAGAGATGATACTGGACAAACCTTACGACTCTAAGGTAAGTCAAACAGAGATGATTCTGGACAAACCTTACGACTCTAAGGTAAGTCAAACAGAGATGATACTGGACACACCTTACGACTCTAAGGTAAGTCAAACATAGGGTGATACTGACAAACCTTACGACTCTAAGGTAAGTCAAATAGAGATGATACTGGACAAACCTTACGACTCTGAGGTAAGTCAAAGAAGATACTGGAAAAACCTTACGACTCTAAGGTAAGTCAAACAGAGATGATACTGGACAAACCTTACGACTCTAAGGTAAGTCAAACAGAGATGATACTTTACGACTCTAAGGTAAGTCAAACAGAGATGATACTGGATAAACCTTACGACTCTAAGGTAGTTTTATAGGCTTTCACGAAATTTTCAAGGCACCCTTGTGATTTTGTGACACCCCATTCCCAAACGACACCCCTGTGATAGTAAGACATCACTATGGCTATGATACCACACGGCTATGACACACCAGATAATCTACTATATTGACCCCCAAATCACCATATGGCTATCTGGATAAGAGACACCTCCCTCCTCAGGTGGACATATTCTCGTATGGCATAGTTATGTGCGAGCTGACAGCTCGTATTAAAGCAGACCCTGACATCCTTCCCCGCAAATCAACAGACTGGGGCCTGGATGAGGACAAGTTCAGGAAGCTTATTCCCGAGGACTGCCCTGAACCATTCCTCTCGGTAAGGATCTAAGGAACAAATCTAATTCTACTCAAACAATTTACAAATATCCATGCAAAATATATAGCATGGATTTTCTTCATCAAATTAGTAAATGATTGATGGATTTCTCCCATCCCTGCGCGCAACACTCGGAGGTTTGGAGGGTCGTGTTGCATACTAGGAAAACGTTGTGTGCGCGGCGGAGGGTAGGGTAACATCCTACAAGTAAATGATTATTGTATCGTTATACAGGTGGTGCTGCAGTGCTGCTGTCCAGCCCCCGAACATCGACCTCCCTTTTCTAAGATATGCGAGTTTATCATAACCTTCCAGAGCAGTTCCTGTCCTCAGGTTTTATTCTTTTGAAGATGGCACAACCTAGGATGCTAGATATTTCATACTCCATCGAAAATTGAAAAAGTCTTCTTTTTTTGTCTTTTTAAACAAATCTGAGGACCATGAAAAATTACAAAATTTTCAAAATTACAAACAAAAACCATACCCGCAGGATTACAGTGAAATACTCTTCTCAATTACGCGGACTCTGCATAGTATCATTGAGGACGACGGATAATATAATGGGAGTTTTTCTCAAGGAGAGTGGAATATCTCCAACGTTTTTATATCCAAACATGTTATATAAGCGATGACAATTTATCGAGAATAAAATTTTTACACGTAAGATATCAAAACCATTGTAAATGTTGGAATTCATGATTTTGTAAGTTTTGATTTGCATTTTTGAGATCCATTTGGTCAATTATGTGCTTTTTCCTCTACTTCACATATCAAAAGAGTGAGACTAAAATATTATGTACGTTACTTATTATTGTGTTCAAACTATTTGAATTGACAGCGATGAAATGTTCTGATTTTTGGGGTTATTTCTTGAAAGACCCTTTTGTCGTTCCCCTATTAAAAACTAACTTCAATGAACTATGGTACCGATTTGTGGACGTTATCGTTCGTTATTGTGACATGCGTAGTAGAATCAAGTATTGTCTGATGTTAATGAGTAATTTGAAATATGAACGATGGGAAACCCAATAATCATAGAATAGCAGGTGGCTTTCATTGAGTCGAAACATCAGCTTTTTAAGGTAGTACGAACAGACGGCTTTATGACTGTATGCGAATAGATATATTAAGACATATGTTTTAAACTTGCATTTTGTTGCATCCCAACGATAAGAGGGGCCGATATTATGTGACTAATTATGTGTGCTTTGAGGCTGTGCAGTATTTTAACATTTCAATATGCCATATGAAGAAGGAAAAACTCTCCCTTTTTTAAGTTTTTACTGACATATTCTTTCCAATTGGAACTGAGAAAAATTATCGCAGAATAGAGGAAACTTTCATCAATGCCCCCTCGATTCAACTAAATTATTTCATTTTTCATGAACATATTTGGGGGATAGTCTATCAAATTATATGTACATTTCTATGTATCTCTAGCGAAGTAGAGACACAAATTCTTGCTGAAGCTATGCGGGAACATCTTGACTATTTTCAGATTTATGACTTTGATATATTACAATTTGGTGATGTAATGTTTGTAATATAAGAAGTTTAAAACTTGCCGTGTAACTTTCGGAATAAACCAACTTTTGTGCTTTTCTTTGTCAATCATCACTTCTTCGCATAACATTATACGAAGAGAAAGATCCCCAAATTTCAACCTACACACTTTATAAACACCAAAATTTTACTCCACATAAATACATCTCTTTTAACTTTTTAAGATTTAATATTATCAACTCACTGTCAATGTGATGGTTTCCAATGACTCTTATCGTCTCTATGAAGTAACTGCTTCTTCCTTATAGGTTTTTGCTTAGGGTCAGGGGTAACGGATTTTCTTTTTTCTTCTTGATCTATGCTACGAGGAATAATGTTTATTTTATAATTCATTTGAAACAACTGACTAGAATCTGCTAAAGCTACTGCAACCGAATATCAATATCTATAATTATGATGCAATTTTAGTTGAGCTGCAATGCAAATATTGTAACATTGGGTTAATCGAGCCCATCTTGTCAACTGGACGTCCATAAATAAAACCTGTTGAAATTGATCATCTGGCAGTGCAGTCAATGGATTCATTTGGGTTGAATTTGCTTCATTTGCTCCAATGATTCATTAGGAACGACATATAAATAGACAAATAAAATTAATATGTCCTATGTAAGAAGGATGTCTGTCAGATGACATGATGGATTGATCAAAAGATCTGAAAACAAGATTCTCATGTTAACTTGTTGCCATACGTTTCATCATACTCACGATTATTTACCTTTAACAAGGTCCAAATTATACGAAATTTAGACAATAAAAGAGTGAAAGAAGAATTAAGGCAAACGAAACTGATCAGCAGACGAAATACTCTTACAAAATTTAAGTTTCGGAGTATTGGACTCACCTTTTGTCTTCACTATTCTACTGAGCACAGACAAACCATGCAGCAAAGGATAAAAAATGATAAGATCTCTTAATTTTTATCGAGCAAGTAGGGGATCCAAAGATCCGGAACGGACATGATATTTGAATCTGGCTCCGAATCAACGATTGGTTTTGTTTTTAGTTCTTAAAATTTCCAAAGCAAAATTTCCCAATACGTCCATTTCCATCAACTCCATTTATTTCGATTACGGTACTCACAATTAATTACCTAACAAGGTTCAAATTATACGAATTGAACCAATAAAAGTAAAAAAATTAAAAACAAAACTTCCATTTCCTAATTGGGGAAATTCGTGCCCTTTGAACTTGCCTTCTTACTAGAATTTAACCAAGTTGCACAATGACACAAAAAAACCCAAATCCCCCAAAAACCTTTTTTTTTACAACAAGGGAGTTGATGAAAAGGGGGGTTTTACAAATTTAAAAAATTCGCCCTTCTGCCTTTATATAAGGGAAGAGGCATTATTTGAACATTGCTTGATTGTTGAGATATAGGGGTTGTCATCTGTCCCAATGGATTTAATCGTTTGGGTCTTTCAAACTGATAAATTTAAAATTGGGGGTAGGATATTTAAATTACTTTTTTCTTTTTAATAAAAAAATTGGGGGGTTATAATATTTGGTTGGAGCTACCGAAAACAATTTTCCCTTTTAATCTCAACTAATAGATTAATGGACCGATGTGAGGCTTTTCTATATAAAACATTTTTTTACCAACCTGTTTATTTTTAGAAGCCCCCGACCCCAAGTGTAAAAGGAAAATATTTGTTATTGACCTGTCCTATAGACTGGGAAACTAAAACCAAAAACAGCAATTTTTTGGGATCATTACGTCTCACTTGAACAGTTTACAAATTTTGGAAAAGAACATTGGAAAAATTTTTAGGAAACTTTTTAAAATTTGAAAAAGAAGGAACCAAAGAAAAAACCAAAATTTTTAAATTTAATTCGAAAGAAAATTACTGGGCCCAGGGAAAATGGATGTTTTTACCACGCCATGGCGCCGAAAAGATTAAACAACGATCAGTTCGGAAATTTTCGGGCCCAACCAAAACAAAAGAAAAAAAAAAGTATTAAAAAAACACACGGAACAAAACTAGGTTTTCATAAAAAACACGCAAATCAGTCTTCCATTCATACGTTAATAAAATTTTAAAGAAACATCTTAGGTAAGTCAACTTCTAAAATATTGTGCGACAAACCCTGGATTTTGAAAACATGCATCGTAAAACTTTAAACTATGTTTCTCTCGTGTTACCTACTCGCCTTGTTACTTCTAAGTCCTAAGCTACTCGAGTACTTGAACTGGAACATTAGAATTTGCTGCCTAGCTTATGCTTATTCGCCCTTGGGGCTTGGTCCTTGGGTTGTGACTTCATATGGCACCAGAAAAAAGTAATCTCGCGAAAGTGAAATTCCGGCCAAGGAAATATTTAAAAGTCTCGAAACAACCAAGCAAACATGACGGCTGACGAGGCAAAATTCCAACAAATGTATCACTGAAGTGGCAAGCAGGACTGACAGACGGTTCGACAGGATTCTAGGTTGGGTGTTTATAAAACGGGATGGTTCGTTCCAAACGCTAGCTTGAGGTACATGGAATGAACTTCCTAGAAGTCACTGCATAAGTAAACACAGGCTACGTCACGTTCTCGGGATTTCTGTAAAGATATACGGGGGAAGCTGGTCATTGTCAGAGTTACTTGTAATTTGGGTATAATTCGATTGCATAAAACGTATCGTGATAGTATGTGATTATATGTGACGTACCTACTTATCTATCTATTTTTATCTTCATACCACAGTATAGATAACATTCAACAGAAGTGCTGTTGTATACCTTATTACAGGAAATATCGCCTTCAGAAAAATGAGCCTACATGTCATTAAGCTACATGAAATTAAGCCCTTTTTGAGGCCCTCGGGCTTAATTACATGTAAGCCTAATTTAATGCATTCTCAAATACATGCAGCCAAATTATCATTGTGGAGATGGAACTTTCATGAGATAGAAATTGCAGCCTTGTATTCAAATGATTAAAACTTTATATTATGTTACGAATTAGGAATTTTTGGCTTTATTTCCTCATTTGACACTTTGATAGTTTGAATTACTACTTATCCAATTACCACTGACACAATTAATTTCAATTGGCAAATTTTCAGAGACAATAATTACTATGACAAAATAACCAATAGAATAAGTCATCACAGCATCATGAGAATCTTTATCACTTTATCACTTTATCAGGTGCATCAAATTGATGATAGAATGTATTTCTTCAAAACACCACATACCTAATAGTTGATAATCATAACGGCCTTGAAAACATTAAATGTTATGTAAATTCAGCTATGAAGATTTGAAGGTATAATGGGGGGTCAAGGAGTGAGATCCAGGATGTGGCAATACCAGTGGCTTTCTATCCGGCATCAATTCAAAGCTTAATCATGCAATACTGAATCAATACTGATTGAAAAAAATCGATGTTTTCGAACTTATTAAGTTCAAATTTGCTTGAAAAAATAGTCCTCATGAAATTAAGAATACATGTCATTAAGGTGCATGAAATTAAGCCCTTTTTGAGACCTTAGGGCTTAATTATATGTAAACTTAATTTCCTGTAATAAGGTAATCCACCAATAAAAATATGAAATCTCGCAGATATAGTTGGCCGTTAAGAGTTGTGTTTGACGTCATTTTCCAGGACGAATATCGGTCAATTGATGACCTATAGTTCGACAGGTACTTTAAGCGAAAGAACAAATAAGGTTATGGCCAGTCGAAGTTATATTAAAAAACCTCCCAACAATCTGAATTCTTCTTAAATAGTCAGTTTTAAATCTAACTTCTCAAATATTGCTCGCCTAGTTTAAAAAGAAATAAAAATTGTAGGTACTTATCCAGAAATCCAAAGTTCTTGGAAATATTATTCGGGTATTTTCCAGTGATTCCACGCTCTTGAAACTTCAGCCCTGTTGCCAGCGCAACAAGATTCCACAACAAATATAACTACCGACTAGAGTACCAACTAAGCTGAGGTAGTAAACAGGAAATATAACTGTGTCTACGAAAGTCACATATAAACGAAGCTACTTCCAGCAGAACCGGTATATATTATTTCAGCATACCCTTGTACGACACTGGAAGTTGCTAGGAAGTATAACAGATCTTTAAGCGGTGGTTGGAAAATATACGATTGAATGCGTAATTATGTGGCGGTTCTAGATCGTGATAATAACGTCACTATGAACGGCATTTTTATCTGTACGTGTTGGGCTATGAATTGTCCTGGTTACCGTTTACGAATCTACCAACAGAATCTTATTTCAGTATTTGGCCGGTCTCATCCTAGGAGAAATTGGGTATGCACTTCATTTATCAGATTATCTTTTTATATCATGAAACCATGAAGCAGAACACCAGATCGTCATCTGTTGTACGTCACTGGAACTGGATCAAACGATAATATAACAATAGAATTATTTTCATTCCCTCGAATGCCGGCGCCATCTCCAATCAAAGTGAAATATTTTACCGAGAAAAAGTTATGGATGAAAATAATTGATATCACGAAAAACAGATTTTTGCTTAGACTAATAGACGATATTACTTTTGTCTTTTATTACTTTTTGAAATATCCGTATGAACTTATGAAGTTTGAGATGAATGTCTCTGATTTCTGCCCTTTTTAAAATTAGTAAATAGTACTTTAGATGGTATTGTGCTGAAGCAATGCCGTCATCTGCGCTTTGCTTCTTAGCTTCTTGAAGATATGTGTAGCTGTACAGAGGTGAATTTTAATATGAGTTTAAATGAAATTTTAATGAAATTCAGTGAACTCAACAACTAAGGTGTCTTACTGGCTGCAGATTTTTACTTGCACTATTGTAGAACATGCAGTGGATTGTCACCTTAAAATAAAGTGGGTTTTGAAATATGGGACTGGAACCGAGCCATGATCATATTCTGATCTTAAATTCAATGATTTAAAAGCAAATCAAAATTTTATTTCAAATCCCTCACGATGCTTGCAAGTCCTTTTATTGGTGAATAAAGCAATTTTAATAATTTGATAATACATTTTCATCCCGCTTGAGTCATCAGACAGTTTAACAGTTCAATATCACAGTCCACAAATATAATAAGTTCAACGACACTGGAATTGATCTGAAGAGGACAGGATAGCGATAGGAAGCCAGGAAACCGTTTGAGCAATGCTTGGCCTATAGAAACCGAATACTATCGGCCTCATGCCTCACATCCATGGAAAATTATAAAGTGAAGTTACAGTACAGAATGATATTACAGCACAAAAAAATCGATCAACCATCAATTCATATCAAACCATGATTAGACACAGGAAGGCGCAGAAAGCTGTGTGGCGTCTTCAATTCTGAACCTCGGTTATCATTGTCCTATGAACCACCTTTTTTATGAGCTTGGCTCCGAATTAGCGTGATTGGAGGATTTGCTACCTCCTTATAATTCAATGTAAAAGTGTAAAGTTGCGAATGATCCAAGTTGATTGACAATGCATACGCAGGGGCTTATGAATCAAGATAAGAAATATCATTTGATACAAAAACAATGAGGGCTGAATTAAGTTTTGACTTTTATCTCAAAGACGATGAAATTGACAATAGAGGCCGTGAGAAACATTTATAAAACAGCTGTAATTACTTTGCATTATTCAATGAATTACCGAACAAAAAATCATTATTATTGATAATGACAGAGTTTTAAATTTTCAAATATAATAAATCAATGACGTAAAATTTCAAAAAAAAATCTTATCAAAGATTCTGAATCACGCAACAACGTGCAGGTTTTAAGAAAAATAATAAAAATATGATGATACCTCACTGATGTTAATAAACTAATAACAAAAAAACTCGCATTTGGAATCTTATACTACACTGATGTCATCTACGACAGTCATCCAAATGACCAAATGGTCTATTGTAACAAAAATGACACGCATTCGGTAAATTTTATCTTATATAAGAGTGAAGTGTCCTGAGATGAAATGTCGTGAGATGAGATGTCGCCCATCTGCTTAAAAGTAGAAAGTGGTGTGCCACCCTTTTGCCTGCCATAGGTGGAATCAATGAATCATTTCCTCAATATGAGATTTGGGCAATGGGCAGAGATCCATATGCAACTTTGGCCTGCACTGGGTATTACCGGAGTTGTACAGGTTAATTCTGCTTTGGAGGCTGGCGCCTAATGGCGCTGCAGCTGGTTTTGTTCCAGCGACAGGTCAAATTAATGGCATACAGACCTTTGTCTGACAACTTACCACCTTCCGATGGTTATGACACCGCCGATTTCTCATAATATGTCAGTATGGTTATTTAATCTGTTGAAGCTGACAATACCAAAGACCCTTCTAACCTCACGACTTCTAGCTAACTCAGTTTCATTTTCAGATACTGCTCCAGCTGGACTGATCTGGACTGCCTTCCGGTGCTTCACTACAGTACGATGGCGGACTATCACTGCTGATTGTCCCACTGCAACCCCTCGTTACAGGTACACTGTTGTGAGTGTCTGTGTTGTTGTCATGATCAGTGGGTGGACAGGTGCAGGTTTCTTGTCCTCTACTGCTGGTAGTTTCATGGGGTGCAGGGTCGAGTGACGGGCTGGCTGGTCCATGCTGGGGGGTTATGTGGTTGGTAGAATCCATTGCTTGTACTTTCACTGCATCTGAGTAGGAGGGTGGTTGCTCCGGAGCCTGGTGATCCTGTTCCGTGTACATGGGAGGCACGTTGTCATGGTAACGCATCCCCTCCTCCCCCTGGTGCTGCCCCTCCACCGCCTCCACATTCGTCATGACAACATCACTCCGAGTCCTATCCCGCACCACTCTCATCAGCCGGAAGGAGAAACACACAAACATGAGCATTATCCCTAACGCAATGATAACTCCCACCAGAATACTCAGCGAAACATCACTCTTCCTCATACACAGACACTCCGCCTGCCCCGTTAGTTCGTTGTTATAACACCGGTAGATGGGGCACTCACAGGACACACCCCGCCCCGGGGTGCCTAGGACACAGAGTGCTGCCCCTGTCCCGGTCAAGTCACACCGCCCGTACTCCTGGTCACAGAATATGGCGGACATGAAGGCGGAGTCGTAGCAACGGTTGTCATAGCAATCGTAGGAGTGGGGTGTGGGCAGGGAGAGGAGAAGGGTTATCAGGGGGAGCCATGGGTCCATTGTTTCCTGGGAATATAGGGTAGGGTTATCAGGGGGAGCCATGGGTTCATTGTTTCCTGGGAATACATGGTTTAGATTAATGTTGTAAACATATAATATCTTAGATTTGAGAGCTGTGTAAATGCCCTAGCACGGCTCGGGCGTTACGTACACAGCTTTCAAAGTGAATGTATCTATTTATTACAATTGCCATTCGTCAGCCTAGATTTGAGTAATTCAAACACATAATATTTTATTCTAATATTCTATCAAAAATTCTGCCATAATTTGGCCATTTTAGTCAAATGCTTGGCTATGGTAGACAAAGCATTAAAGCAAAACGTTTTCTTTTGATTCGATTTTCATTGGTAGTAATTATAGGTCATTGTTATATTAATTTGCTATAAAAGACAGCATAATTTTCTACTACTCGTTTTCCACTCTCTTTAGCCGACTGGGAGACGACTGCATGGTCAGTACACACGAGGTCGGTTGAGGCCTCGTTGGAAACTAGGGTCGGTCATTATGAAGGTTAGGGCGAATCATTCAGATATTAGGTGTTACATAGTTTATATTCGCATCAAATTCATATTCGTGACCAATTAAATTTAGAGTTTATAATTTACATTTAAGCCGTATAATGGCTGGACGGTTTTTCTTTTTCAGACAACCATCAGCTAGAGTAATTAGTCATAATCACCCAGTATTTTGACTATTATAAATTACTCATCGATTAGGCTTAAAATGTAATCAGAGGATCATGCGCCTTGTGACAATTATACTACTTTTCTGCGCGCGCGGTTAACGTGAAGTGGCGTCATTGTCTTGGGTTAGCATGGTGAATTCTTGGCGTCAAGCCAGCTATTTTTCTTTCACAGGGCATGTACCTTGCTTGCATTAATTGTTGGACATTAAAATATTACAGCACTTACTGCGTCGCACCAGTATTTATGTTTAGGCTTTGCTTATTGACGTTATACCTCTTTTGCAGTGTTGCACTATTATATTTTGTTGTTTTTCCTCCAACTTTCAATCAACTGCGGTTCGTGTAGCGTATTTAGAAGAAGGTTATCGATTTGTGCTAGATGGTTCATCAATTAAGTGGTTTAACGACAAAATTTCTAGTTACCCTGGTTTTATAACTAGCTCAATCCCGAAGTTATAGACAGCTAAGTAGTTAGGCGAAATAACTCTTAATTTAACCAATGAATAACCTTCAAGTTCAATTCGTGACAATTCTAAGAAACTTAGACTTTAAACTGAGGAAGCAACCATGTCGAGAAATGTTGAGAACTTGAATCTTGTGGACTTTAAGGGGTAGTTCAATATAGAATGAAATTTTCACGCGAATTAAGTAATTTTGATTTTATCATTTCCCACAGCTGTGAAAAGGTCGATCCATATGTCTCTACCTTAAAAAGTAGAGATAAGCATTAAGCAGTCATTGTACGTGTTTACAGCCTGTGTTAAGTTGCAGCCACTCTGACAACGGACGTCATCGCGCCATAGCACAAAGGTGCGATACCTGATACCTCGCGATCGGAGGCACTTAGAACATGGGTCAAGTGATATCACACAGCTTTCACAAGATTGTTCTAAGTAGATAAGATGATAAAAATGATATGTTTCTAAAGTGTGCTACCCCTTCAAACGAATCAAAATAATTCAGCATATAATTTGGCTGGTCGTTTAGACACATCTACGGACTTAAAACCGTATAACTTTCGAAGTTACTGACTCGATAAACCGTTCTATTAACAAATTCAAATTTAAAGCCGCTCTGAACGAGTCTATCCCAAAAAATTCTTTTAAAGAATTTTACCCGCAATCGGCGGACAAACCTGTGCGTTCCCGACAAAGATACTGCTGGGCTTTGAAACAGAAAAGTTACAGACGCTTTGGTATCTACTAAGCTGCCTCAGTACAACAGCTTAAGGACTTAGGTGCATGCCTGCTGCTTTGTAGTAAAAACCGGTGATTTCAGGATTCTTTATCAGCAAAAGCATATTATACTTGTAACATTCTAATATTCGAAATATGGTCGAAACTTTATACGAACCACGCGGTGAGGGAAGCACGAAAAAGTAAATGTGTACGGGTATTATTGTATGTAAATAAATCCAGTGTCTAATGATAACCTGTATGGAATAATAATTTGAGTTAGTACGATTATTGAACAAAGCCAAGATATAATATATACGTTGTGTCAAGCTCTTGTCCAAGGCAATTAGTCTTGTTCTCCCTTGCCATATGTAATGCATTACAGTTGTACCTGACACGCAGGAAGCAATAGGAACGTGGCCGAATATATGAAATTATTCGAATATGTATTCAAATGCCAATGTCACTGGTTATCCATAACTTGGAGATATCTGTTCGAAATTTCGACTGACTATTGACAGTTTGGGAAATCTGTTCAAAATTTTGACTGGAAACTTATTGCTTTATTGCTGTCTAGGGAGTAGGACCTTAGGATCAACTCATAGGTTTTGAATTGAGAACACAGTAGGAATATTCCACATTGATTTGCACTATCTCTCATCAGTCCTAGATATGTTATTTCCCTTCCTCATGCTTGTTTTGTTGCACCTCCTGAGCGTAAACTCTGTTTATGCTGAAGACGGTATCACTTCTGAGGATAGCAAAACATTGGCTCGCTTCATTTCCAACAGGCTCCAAGACAACTTCGAGCAACAGACCAAATTTCGGTTAGTATGGTTTTTGATTCCGATTTTCATTTGTATGTTGATAAATTTTGATTATCTTGATCTAAATTATTTTTTCATACCACTGTTAAACTTGGCATCATGATGATCATCAGATAATCACCCAGGCGTTTAAAAGAAGAATACAATGGTTTGGATTATTCGTTCAGGAAGTGGGATATTGCTACCCTTCTGTCCGATCTTGCAGATGAAGTGCAAAATAAGTTCCTTCGTGTGAGTATGAAAAAACATTTTGCAGCGAACGAACGATAAGGAATGCATAGAATGCAAAAAAACGGTTATATGCAAAGTGCCCTTGAAGCTTCAATGCAAATTGAAGCTTTGCGATTACAACTGTCAGTCTGTTCTGCTCAGATAAATACTATAAGTGTCAGGTTCGTAATATACATACGAATAGCTGAGACATCTAAGTAGTTTAGGGTGAAATTCCATACTGCCATAGCATTCTTATAACGATCAAATGTTGAGAACAGCTATTTCATCAGTTGTAGCAGCAAAAATATCCCAGGGAACGGCAAACTTTGAGTTCTATTGACATAGTAAAACTTAGGCATTTATGAAAGTCATCCAATCAAGTTCCATGATATACAGATAATGTGCATTCATAAAAATATTTATGACTATTTATTATTTAGTAAGTATCTTAATAATTCCGATCATGCAATCAACTACCAAAATACTATTATTTTATTCTCTGTTTGGATATGATATCCTGTCATCACATTTTCTATCATTAGGTTTATTAGAGCATTAACATATTATGGTCTTGGAATAAGTTTTTTGATCAATCAGTGATCGAAAGCAATCAATTATATATTGTCAGGTTTACCTGATAGTATGTTCTAAAGATATCGTAGTTCAGACTTAGAGTTTCCTTTTAGTTCGGGAATCATAACGAGGTTAATGAATAATCCATGGGTGTTCAATAGCACAACAATCCTATTGCTGAATTTCGAAACACCCTTTTCACTTGCAGGTGAGAAATGCCTGATACACCTAAGAACTCGGGTACAGCAGCAATATCAGCTTGAATACCAAACCACAACAGCCAGGATAGTCAAGTAAGATCTGACACAACATTATAATCAGTATCGAGTCTTTAATCGATTGGTCGGTTTCAATCTGATCAATCGAATTTGGTTAGATTCTGTATGAAGTAGCTTATTACTTAAGTAGTAAGGATATCTCTGAACTAATAGTTTCCTCGCATTGATGATGCAAATCCAATTTCACCGAGATATGGTTGGATCAAATCACAGCACTTCTAGGTACATACTGTGGTTTGTAGATTAAAATAAAAGTTTGGAAGTTTAACCAAAGAATTCACTTACTGATTTCAATTGCATAATTTCATCAGCAGGACTAATAACATCGACACAAGAGAGATGCTGTACTCGAGCAAGCACAGACAGAATGTATCCTTTACTGAATCCTCATTTTCTACACCAGCAGACGTGTCACTCAATGGATCAAAAGTAAAAATTTTGTATCATTTAAAAAATATTTATGATCACTTCAAAGGCTTTGAGTAATTGGAGAGCTTAGATTTTATTCTCATATATTGGTGTATTTTAATCCCAAATATTCGGCTGGACAAAGTCAAATTATTTGAGGAATATTTGACATAGCCTGACACCTAATTTTGTCAAAGTATTGTAATTTGCATAGCATTAAAATACAAAGTTGTTGAGGTAGCTATACTTTGTATCTGGCTTCCTCAGAATGCAGATGCCTATTATAAAAAATAAAAATCATAAAGATTATAACTATATAGAATTATGATTTCTCATAGACATTTATGAAAGTTATGTTTTATATCCCACTTTTATTGAATCAAAACAGATTTAGACTTTGACAACCAACAAATGAATTGACTAAACTCAATTTCTGATTAGCACATTATAGTTATTTATTATTTGTTCACCCAATAATATTTTGCAAGGTTGAAAAGGATATATTTTGGACCAGCAATTTGAAAAAATCCTTCATGGAAAACCGAGAGGAGGAACCCGAGCTGATTATTTGGCAGTATTTCTGTACAGAAAATGGTGTTCTGAGACTCTACCCAGCAATTTCTGACGACCTTGAGGTATAACAATCATGAGAACAAAATATTGAAATTTAAAATTTTTGGCAATTTTATTTGCTATAATATTCTCGTGGCGATTGATGGAAGGCTTAATTTATGACCTTGTAATATCATTGACCAACTATTCTTATTTAGTTTTTTGATACCTATAGAGCTATAGTCTTACACTCCTTCTTGATGCCCAATTCTGACTCCCAAGTCCCAGGGGAAAGGAACTGTTGAGTACGATTGTAGATTTCAACCTTGGTACATTGAAGGTGATGGCTGCCCAAGAGACATAATAATTGCATTTGATTTGAGGTAAGAAGCTTTCAAAGCTGCCATTTTCATGAGGAGCAGAACGGCCAAAAATAAGCAATGGCCTAAATAATAGAAATGACATATTATAATGTATCTACTTATGTTGCTCTATGCTAAAGCTGTACTGCAGCAGTTGATGATCTTGAATTGTAGGTACAATTTATTTTTCAGTGGCAGTATGATTGGATGGCCTTTAGAAATGGCACAGAACACTGCATCCCAAATATTGAAACTCATGTCAGACAATGACTTTGTTGGTTTCATTGGAATATCAAGGGATCCTGTCTATATCACTGATGGTGACAATAAACCTGTGAAGGTAACCATTATGTTTTTACATGCTTGCTTTTCTAATTCTACCATTGTAATGTACAAATTAAATATCATGATTATGTATTTATGTACATATGACCTCCTCTATGGAGTAGATAAATTAAAGGGACGGACAATAAAATAAACGAACAAAACGAGGTTGTGAAATATGATATTATTCTTGCACTTCTCGCTAACCCTACGGTTTGTCATGAGTTTGCCATTTGAGTCAGCTTTACACGGCAAATTAAAGTGTAGCAGGTAAAATTGAGATTTAAAAATCAGGTTTCGATAATGTGATTTGCGCACTTCATGGTTTGGATTATGTTATTTTATGTCTAAGCAGTTAAATAAAACTTGGGAAGTTCAAAGTAATCGTAGTCAATCCACAGTGACTTAAATGGGAGGGTCGCTTGCAGATTAAGATTGCTGATATAGGTACTTTGTCAATGAACTTGAATTCTCTCAGTTACTGAGTAGAGCAACAGAAAGGACGAAAAATACGATGAATTCATTCATTCGAAACATAGAACCCAGTGAAGAAGCAAATTTTGACAAAGCAATCAATGCAGCTTTTGATATGTTTGGTAAGTTGGCAGTCTGAAGGAATGCTGACGCAGTTTCCAAGCCGTGCCTAGTACCTTCAAAGTACTGTCAGCGTTCAGTTATTCAATGATTTGAAGCTATCTTTAGGTGTACAGAATTTTATCAAAAATTTAAATTTAATTAATAAACGTTCTCACTTCTCACGTTATGAAACCTAATTCACTACTTTCAGATGAGAGTGAAAAGATACGAAAATCAGCCATGTGTCAAAAAGTCATAGTAATATTTAGTGATGGTACAATACAAAACTGTCAGGAAACGCTTATGAAACGAAATCCCAACAAAGATGTTCAGGTTTTCCTAAAAATTATTCACCGAAAGTAATATCTAATCAAGTAATCAGGTTTGATATGTAATATGTAATAAGGTTTGAATATTATATTCCCCATTATTCATATTTTGTGCACCTATTCGTGTGAGGCTAAATTTAAATTTTGACAGATTCTGCAAGAAAGCATAAACACATATTGCTAATAACAAATATCATATTTATTAAAATCATATGCTATAATATCAGATATCTTACTCAGATATTTTCATTCGGATGTGGTAATTCTCGCACCACTACCAGTGGTCTTGTGGAAATGGCTTGCGACAACCGGGGAGCCTTCTTTGAGATAAGTGACCTTACCGATGTCAACAGTAGGACATTCGAGTTCTACCAGCAGATTAACACGTATTCTGATTCGGGGAGGGAAAACTTTTCACTCAAGTGGAGCAATGCCTACATGGAGGAGATTAGTGTACCTACAGACCCTAAGAAGAAAAAACGTAAATTGAAAGCAAAATCTTCCGTGAAACAAATGGTGCTATCAGTCAGTGTCCCTGCTTATTATAGGGTAATATAGTAATATGGTTGAATGCAACAGAGCAATTAACTAATTAAGACAATTTCCAATTACTTTGACTAGACAAACATGATATACAGCAGTTGATTCTTCAGATATAACATTCCTACAACAATAGCTCACTGTTTAATACTTTAATAGACAAAGTCATAACTTTAATCTTAAAATGTAAAATTTATCTTACAATACTGCATAGTGACCCCACTGATCTACAGACCAAGAAGATTGGGATAGCTGGTTTCGACATTCAGATTGATGCACTTCTTGCTAAATTCTCTACTTTGAACAAGGTAAATACTTACGATAGAAATTTACACTGTTATGCACTCTATCAGAACTTAGTTTTATTAATATCAATTAGACATAATTTGATAATTGATTGCTGTTATATATTGGCAACTATAAATTAATTATTGCATTTGTGGTGCTACCTTTTACTGGATATCACTTCCAGTTCAAGAATAACCTTTAACCAGATAAACTTATATATCCATGAAGTCAGGATTATATGTTATATTGGTGAACAACAGAGGCAATGTGATCTATCACCCACGGCTAGAACCTCTTTCTAAACTGAGCACAAGCTACACAGCCAGATTCGCTGAGGTGGAGCAGTGTCGAGGTAAGGGATATCAACTCTTTTCAACAGATTGCTGCTAAGATACACTGAAGGTACCTACCTACATTCATAAAATGGAAAACGTGTTTTTTGTAGTCGACAATCTAGCAATAAGTATATATTGGTCTCATAGTAAGTATATATTGGTCTCATCAATGACCTCAAGGACAATATTTCTGTGGTTCACTATATGAGTATATGTAGCCATTCTTATGGAGGTCACAGGTTTTATTGTACCAATTGATATCTTGCAAGATACATGGGTCCATTAGATTTATAGGGAAGGCTTTCTAGCCCGACAATCAGACTTATGCTATAATTCCATTCAGCCGGCCTTTTTTAACCCGACCGATATTGAAGTTCAAGTAAACAGCCCCTTTTAATTGGACCACGTTTTATATCAAAAGCTTCCTCTTATTGTCAGATTGACATCTTTAATTTCATTTCTTTAATGAACTTAAAATAAACAAAATCCTTATTTAAGGTGATGTGAGTGCAGCAGACATTGAGAATGCTATTGTAACTAAAGGTTCAGGAATGGTGGAGGGCGATTGCATCTATCACTTCAGTCGTTACTTACAGGTACCACATTATCCTCTATCTTTGGCTCTCATCAATGCCAATTAGAGCAAATAAAAATCCATAATAAGTAAGATATCCTAGAAAATCTTATCTTCACATGATATTCGATTTGGATCTTAGTATAACACTATTCTAGAAATGTTTCAGCGAGGGAGGGAGTTTTTCATGAAAATTCAGTTTCATTTCAATGCCCTGACTGAGTTCCCCTTCTACATAGTTCTTGCAGTACCAGCAGCCTTTTCCTACGAAATTGAAACTACAAAGAACTTAACAAACATATTTCTGCTGGTGAATAATATCTTGATGTCAGAATCAAAACAATACGTGGATGACAGTGTTAGTAGTTCATTTTATGGCTGGTTTGAAACTTCCAAGAATTCCTATAAAGAAACAGAGAGGTACATAATAAATGTCTACCTGACTTAGCCATTATTATGTTGGTTGATAATAGAATTCACTCATGGGTTGTGTAGTACCATCCCATTCGTTAGTTAATTGCACATTTTATGACGAATTTTGATATTATTGGACTATTAATTCGGATCTGTCGGAGTAAGAATTCAATACTAAGTGAGTATTGGTGAAAGCAAAATTCATTAATATTGTCATTTCAGATACAGTAAGTTTGTGTTGAATGAAACTGCTGTACATTACTCTGTTGCTAATGATGTTGTTTTCAAGGATTGGAAATTTAAATCCAGAGACAGCAACATGGTATGTTATCTTATTATGTCATTTACATAACTTATTTCTTTTTTGGCCCATATTCAACCAGGTCTTTTTCATCAGCCCTCTTTCATTTTTAACCTGCCTTTCAGACCAAAATGTAGTCACCAGAATTATGAAAGTGTGAATCATAGCCATAATTAATTCTTATACGCAATAACCAATGGGCATTCACAATAAATCATTTCGATATAAATCATCTAATCTTTGTGATTTCAGATCATACCAAAGTTTATATATGCCCATTCTGGTCTTTTTATCGTCAATCATCAAAATTGGTTGGAAATTCCAGAGAATTCTCATATATTCATAGAAGATGACAGGCTCATAGCATCTCTTGAGGCTAGTGACCGGTTAACAATGAACCCATTGAGAAACAGTTCCATCACAAACAGTTCCATTGCAAACAGATCCTATTTGCTGACCAGAACCATCAGTATTGAAAATGGTAAGAAATTTTTATGGGGTATACCACATTGAAATTTACCAATACTTGAGTTTGTATTTTATTTATCTTGACCTGCTGACCCCTACAGCCTGACCCCTTCAGCTTGAAAAGTGACCCTTGGATTATTTAATTACCTAACATATCAAAAATTATGCATGTTAGTATGCTATATTGTATACAACTTTTCAAGTAGGTCCCCATGAATCTGACTTGAGGTATTCAGCTACTCCAGCAACGCCAGCAGTCATAGGTTTTGAACTCTTCTATGAGTCGCTCCAACAAATCATCCGTCTAGGCAGTAAGATTTTTTGAACATGATTCGAACATGATTGAAACATATTTGAAATTACGATCATGACAATTTAAAGATCAGACAGTGGTAAAACTTGCTCTGGCGTCAGAAATGAAATTAGCACTTTCGTGCAGACTGCTTTTGACAGAATTAAAAAGTTATAATATAAGTCACAGGATTTAATTGCAGAGCCCCAAGGAAGATATGGTGAAAATCCAGTAAAGACTTTGTTAGTCGATGACAAAGGTTTCATTATTTTTGTTGAGCCTGTCAAAGATGATTTCAACTTCGTAGGGAGACATTTAACTGCCCTGCTTCCAAAGGTTTGTTAAGCTTCCTAAGTGAATCATACAGTCCTTTTATAAGGTTCTGTTAATTGTAAAGTTTGATTTCATGACGAGAAAATTAGATCAGTTTCTTCTGTCATTGAAAATATTTAATTTTAGATAATTGGTTATGATTTCATGACATATTTTTCAGTTAATGAAACTGATGCTGGAAAAGTCGATATTTTTAACAGAAGAGTTACATAACTGTTTGGCAACCTGCAGACAGTGGCAAACAGACACCATCTCCTCGGCCTCCAGAACAAACTACTACGATTTTTTGTCCCGCATAGGATCACTGTGTCTGAGCAGAGTTATGTTACTATTCTACAGTATGCTTTCCTTTGCTTCCAGTCACAATGAAATGGGTGCAACTAATAAGTTTGAAGGAACACTACAGAGGCCACTTCAGGTGCTGCAAAACATACAATATTTATAAACTTAAACCAGAAAACATCATAGATGATGCTCTTGAACTCAAATGCAGTGACTGTGCAAAGAGGTATTTCATATCATCTATTGAAAATACCAATCTCCTTCTCTTGACAGACTTAAACCCTGATTGTACATGTGGGTATTCAAGCAAGGATTCACGTGATTTAGGAATTCTGAATGAATCTGATATCACCACTGTATCCTTTGGTGAACTATCATACAAACCCCTTCCCTGTACAAACAATATCAATATCAATATCACGTGCAGCAATGCTGGGAGAACTATCTACAAATTTGATGGTGTGCTAGTGTCAGTTTTGATCCTGTTTACCAGCCTTTTGCTATAACTGTGTGAGCGGTAGGGGAAAAGTTCGACAAGCCAGTAGTTTGTCAAGAGGGTACCTTCCCTTTCAAATCAAACATATTTTGAAATCGCAGTGTGGAGTTCGATATCATGAATTTAACACGCCTCCCTTAGATTAATTCAGGCTCTATGTGAACAAAGTATACTTATTACTTAAGGGTTTTTTTCAATAATAGCAATGCAGGTTAAACCTGCCAAAATATGCATGCAATTACCTTGATAGTACCGAAAATTTATAACAGTGATGTGTTGAACTATGTTTTGAGTTTCGGGGAATTCATTGCTTTGTCCAGGTACTTTTCAAATATTTATTAAAGTGCTTTCTATCTCAGTATCTCACTGTTTTCATGAGTGCAGTTCTGGCAAATGGCACTATTAACTTATTAAGTGGGTGCCGGTTTGCTTTTTGAAATTTCGCTTCAAAATGTAAAAATCCTTTATTCTATCGTTGAAATACTTGAGCATGCCCTAATATTTCCTCTGCCAACATTCGCCAGTTTTCTGCCATAAGGCCTTGACTCAGAATAACAATGGTAATTTTAACAGAAGTAACTTAAAGTTTCCGAATGCCCTCAGTAAGCTTTGTAGCCACTGAAAGTACTATACGGCATGCATCACGAGCATTGAGGCCAAGCCTTCGTTGTCAGAGCTGCAGAGGGGCTTTATGGCTTGTCCTCTAGCAAGCTTGAATCGAGAGATGTTTACAACTTAGTAAAGGAGTAACTGAAAACAAATGTCTTAAATGAATGCAGTGGTAAGGACGATGACAGATCATGGGGTGCCTGTGAACAACCACGTGTTTCACTTTTCATCTCAGCTTAGTCTTTCTTAAGTTAATGCTTTTTTTGTAAAACAAATTTATCAATTAATATTGAGGAGGGCAAGCATTTAGTAATTACTAGAAATTCTATAGTCTTAATTAAATGTCTTATGAACAATGCTGGCAGTGACAGGCTCTAAAATTAATGAATGTCGAGATATCGCATGTTGCATTACAAAATACAAGAATATAACTTAAGAAATTAAGTTTACTCACAAAAATGACCACTCACCAAATCAAAACATAGAGTCATGGGCACTTAACAATTCACCACACCACTTACGAAATATAGGTTATGACACCTGTTCATGAGGTCATGGGGAGAGAGTGCACCCAATATGAACTTGATTAAACAAATACCAACCATGGGTTGTAGAAGTATATAAACAGCTCAATGACGATTCGAGGACTAGTGTTTTGGAATGGAGCAGCAGCGTATGGCATTCCTCAGTTTCTTGTGAGTACCTTGAAAGATTAATCTCATTTCATCCATCTAAATACAGCTTTTGGAAATGATCGTTAATGCAGATGTGCTGATCTGGTCTGATTTGGGGTGACTAATTGTCATCCATGGTTTGCTTCGAGACCACTTTTGGTCTTGTGGCAATTCATGAAACTACAATTCAGATGCAATACTTCTAAAATGACTTTCAGGATAATGACTGTAGGGATCTTTGTAACAGCATATTCAGCAGCAGTCCCATCTCAACAGCCCTCAACAAACATGCGTGAGTCTTGCTTGAATTGTGCTTTTGAAATTTTTATCGTTTTACCGGAACTACATCAATGAAAGAGACATGTCCAATTGCTGAAGATGCCACCTGGCCCAAAGTATATATTGCCTTAAATTTAACCGGTTACATTTTCAGTTTAACCGGTGGTCTTTTATAAAATAAGGACTGATAAGGTATTTTTTCCTGAATTGAAGCTCCCTAGCAGCTGAATCATTTTCATCATTTCAGAGAACGTTGAGTTTCGAAATCAGTGACAACATAGTTTATCATTCAAACGAGGAAGAAGAAGGTGCGTTAGTGCTCACAGAGATTTAGTAATGTAGCTTTTGTTGCCTATGGAATGTGGTTAGATCCTATACTACTCAAATAGAAGCTTTAACTTTACCCATTATCCCTGCCCCTCTCATTAAATTGCTGGCGTGACTCCAATTTCCTACTGTATACATTTAACAATGACGTCTGCACACCCATGTGCTACCTACCTAACGAGGGATATTTATGTGGCATATAATTTTGTGACTGAAATTTCAGTAGGGCAAAATATGGAAATTTTCTTTTACGATTTCTGAAACCCCCAAATTTCGCACCCAAAAATCCGGTTGGGAATTATTTTCGGGAAGGTGATTATTTTGTAGCCAAATAACATTATGGTTGTGCAAAAATGAGGGATTTTTCCAAAATTTATACCAAATTTTGCACAATGAAAATATCCCTTGTAAGGTACCTGAATTATATTTAAAGTATTACCTCCTTAAACATCGTGGTCAAATTCGTTCTAATACTCTAATACAGCTGACTGTTTCAGGAATGCTAGGGCCCATACTGTGGTCTGATTGGTCTGTTAACGAGTAACCACCGCTTTATAACCGCCTTCCTGATCTTTGGATCCAGGCATCTATTTCTAAGCCCCACACTGAATTATACCCCCTGATGGCTATCTGCACCCGCGTCTACATGGTAAATGAAATGTCCTTGACGTGGGGATTCCCTGCTATCGATTGGATATATCAAAAGTGATTTTACCCAGTTAACGTGAGTTGACAGCTGCTGTGAAGTTCCCGCGGACAGTTGGCAGATCTCTCGTGGTTTCTATAATTCCCATTTATTGGCGTATAAAATGTGTGTGTCGTTGTCAGTGTGGGCTAACGGGGATTTATGATTTCTCTCAATTCTTGGTTTCGGTTACTGGTATTTGTTTGATAAATGTTTGAGATATTTATATATGCTGCAATAGCAGAGTTGTAGAACATAAACTCTAGGTTGCGATCCTTGATAAATCACATGAGCAGTTTATTTTTGAAGATAATGTAGTGTTATAACACACTTGTCAGTTTGATTTGTAATTACATCTTGCATTCATGAAACGATATTTTGTCTGACTTATTCACGATGATAAATACGTCGTATTAAAACTTCCAACAATGAATAAATTCACCATCACAACCGAGGAAATAAATTTGATATGTCAAATCCTTATAAGTGCAATTTTAATCTGTCAAAATAACCTTCTGAACTACTTAACTGTTCAAAAATAATAATTATATTCTGATTAAATTCATATTGAATAATATCTTCAAAGTGTCTAATGAATGTTCATAAAATGTTAAGTTTCTTGTCATGATCCATTCAATGGGGGCGATGCAGCAGAAGTTTCCTTAGATGACCTTGACCGTCTCCCCATCGTCAGGACCTTCCAACTGGTCTTCCGCCATTTCTGAAATAGAGGTGGTCAGAGTTTGATAGATTTTATGTGACGTAAGGGTGGTACGGGCACCATTTTGACTTCCAGTTCCTCTATAACGTGTAAGCTTTGTAAAATGGATATACCCGACCTAATTATAAATGGATGCAATATGTTTTGTAATTGCATAGAATAATTTAAAATTGATAGCTTCATTTGGAATCATTGTGTCAATTGGATATTATGTCTTATGGATTCCATGTGTCCAATGGATCCATTGTGTCCAAATCACCGATCGTACACTGCAGTGAATTCTACAGATATTAGCATTTTGCCCAGTGGAGCATTGGAGGAACATAATTCCATTGGAGGAACATAATTCATGAATTACTGGGTAAATAATGTTCAGGGACAATATGGTCGACCAGATGCTATAATTAAATTTAATGCCCGTATCCATTGAATCAATCTAGTAGATGATCCAAATATGGACAATGGGCATTCAATGAATAAACTTGAATCGGAATAATCAGAATATCGTCAAATGAATTGTTGATTTTATGAAGGAGCACTCGAAAGTCTATAAAAACGTTGAATCAGACGAGGCCGAGTGGTAGGAAATACTGTTTTTCGGGTAATAATACAATTAACAAACTCATGTGATATCGAAATTGTCAAACTCGGCTGACGCCTCGTGTGATATTTATTATACTTCGCATATTAGTGATCTACCGACCATGTGACATCACAAAGCAACGTTGTGCGCTACCAAAATGACGCAACTACGCCGATATTATAGTTTTAATTTTCTGTTCCACTTTTTATTGCTATGTTTTACTGTCGCTCACCATCGCACACTTCACAGATCGACTTGTACTCCGTCTTGGGGATGCACACCAGTCCCATGGACCATTTGCTGCCCTCGGGCGGGGTTGTTACAGAGGTGAAGTCTATCGAGGCCCGGTTTCCATCCAGCACCATGTTGGAAGGCTGCTTGTTACCGTAGATACCCATCTGCAGAAATTATAAATCAGTTCTTTCATGTTGATAATTTAACAAACTTTGCGTCATTCGGGAATAATAATATAACTTTCAGTTTCACAAGAGAGAATTTAAGATACTTATATTTTGTGATCAATCATTTATAAATCATAAATGGTTATTATATTATGGAGGTTTATTGATTTTAAGTCAAACAAAGTTACCACTCCTTCTAAGAATTTTAATAATCTTTGCTCACCTGAAAGTTTTGTTGATGCACTTTGATTGTATCCCCGGGGTTCATTGAGAAGTCCAGTTGCATGCAGAGGTGGATGTTGCAATCGCCGTCGAAGTCAATGACGTAGTTACAGTGCGTGTTGGGGCTGTACTGTCCTTCATCGTATCTGTTGAGGATTTTAAGTCAATTTTAAGTCAATATATTCCCTTCGATTCGAGAAATTCGGTCTTGTGAGTTGTTTGTACTTCAAAATGTGTTAGCCTCTCACATTGTATCAGAATTCATCAAACTCGCGTCGTGTGATGAACCTGTATTCGCCAATCGGATGTTAATAAATGGCATTATATACGCCCATTTCATTCGCACCTTATCAGGATACAATACTCCGTATTCATAAAGTGCATTAATTTTAGCACCCCTGCAATCTCCGCCCACTTTATAGAATTCATGCGTCAAGTCCGTGGCACGTGCACCACGCACCAATATAATGATTTCCGGACCAAATTAATATTCAAGAGTTCAATCCTTCAAATGACAAATATTCTGTTGAAGTCAATCCTTCAGATGATAAATTTATATATTCTAAGGGTCACGTTTCTAGCAGTAGCAGCTAAATTATTTAGCTGTTTGAAATAGTCGCATGAGTCATATTCAGCTGCTTAAATTGACTTCAGCTGCTGTTTCGTATTTTTTGAACCTGCACGACATTATAGTCTGGGACTTGCACTGAAATCGTCATACTGACATGTGTCATGGCAAAATCTCATAAATTCATTTATCCTCATCGTAAATGTTATACACTAATGCATTGCTTGACATCCTTTGGCAGGGGGATGCCCTTATGTCCAGGATAACGCGCTTCTTTGGTATACGCTAGACTGACGAGTGGCGGACTCCGGCGAAATGGATCTTTATAAAAATATAAAATGCTTGCAGCAGTGATCTCAGTCCGAAGTGTGACATTTGTTAATTTCCCGGGTCAATCTCTCAAGACGAGCTCACCGCTTAGTCAATCCGTTTCTGAGAAATTCAATATTCACGACAATCGACACTTAAACACACTCCTATAATTCATAAAGGTCAACCCAAGTGAATTCGGTTTTGAAAGTGGTGAGCGAAACTCATAATGCATTTTATTTAAGACCTAAGTTTGTAGTAGGTTGCTTACAGTTATATGAGCTCATATTATGCTTGGATATATAAATTGCTTGGAAATGATATTGGCATAAGAGAATAAATATAGTAACAGTAACACTGCGAACTGCTTTACCAATTTAATCTCCAATATACTTCCATATTAGAAATTGTTGTATCCATTAACCTCCATTATAAATGCCACAAAGGAGCAAGATATGAGAGTTATTAAGTTGGGGTGTCCAATTGTCCATATTGCCAGCTGACAAAAGCTCCACTAGATATCATATACAAGATAAAAGTCTCACCCATGAGAGTACAGCACGATGGTTTGTCCTGTCGTGGCGTTAAGGAAGTAACAGCAGGAGAGACCGTCAGCATCGCCTGCAGATATAGACAGTGTCATTGATCAGATTACAGCACATATGTACTGTGGTTTGTAGATAAAACTACATTGTGATAGATTGCTATTCAAATGCGTTCATAATGGAAAATAGGCGGTCACAATGACTTCATTTACATTGTGCGCACTACCAACTTGTTGAAAATAACCGCGTATTTTTCTTGCGCGGGAGATAGACATTGTGATAGAGCGAGTTTAATGTTATGTTTGAATGTTTGATTTGCGATAAGATAAGAACTAGCTTTAGATAGATATTATTATAGATGTTATTATCAGATAGATATTATTACAGATCGTCACAATATGAGGCTTTTTGCATGTGGTGCTACCAGTAAACTTGCCAAGTCAGTCCACGCCCTATAGACTGGAAGTAGTTGGTCATTTGACCCAACTGCAGGACAAGTCCAGTTAGGTCAAATGACCTAGGGTCAGACTTAGAGGTGGTACTGACGGTACTTGACATTTTAACCTATAAGCTATGTCTTAGGCAAACTTGTGCTTTGACTACCGAAATGTCAACTGCAGGCTGTCTTGTAGGTAAACTTCTAGCTTGACCAGCCACTGCGCCATGGGTATACTTTAAATTTCATTGGTAATCGCCAATTTTACTTACAACATGAGTAAATTTAAATTTGTCCATGAAATTAGCAATTTTATTCCTTTATTAGATCGGAGCTTCTAACGACTAACGTTCATTAAATATTGGAGTTGTCAAATTAAAGCCCAATTACAATATTATTACAGCCTTCCAATGCACTGGTTATAGTGGTGGTCATGGACATGAACAATGTCGAGCTAGTGTATGATTTGAGAATTTCAGATCCACGTTTCGACGACGTGATCCGTAGTTAATACCATATTGCCACTTAAATTTAAGAACATATTAGCATATAATAATCATATTCGGCATATAATAATCATATTCGGCTGATTCTTTCCTTGGATATCATTAGCATGATTTTTGGAATATGCAGTAAATAACTTGTCTTGGCGAATAATTTTTGGGAGCTCTTTAATGCCTAACATTTATTTTTGTCAAACTTTCCATCTTTTTCTGGAATCTCTGCTGATTAAATTTATGCAAAAAGTCTTTGGAGATCGTGAATTTTAAAGCATGAGTAAGATGGATGGCATTCTATTTCTCACGGAACCGCGGGTGCTTTAGATTTATGGTTGGATTTAATGTTGGTTAAGTCTCCTCATGGCGAGCATATTTATAGAGGTTGACTGCCATGGATTCTCATTTCTATAGTTCTATCATGATAATCACTATTTTGTCAAATTTATGGCATTTTAATGAATTCAAACCGACTCCAATACTTGAGAATTAATGCGTGTACTTGCAACGAATAGAATTCGACCATAGCTAACCATTTGTTTCGGTTTTGATTCCAAAGAATTCAAGATTTCAAATGGAAGTATAAAATCATCTGAATTCAGTCTTAAAGTGTGCATACTCGCAATTGTCCCAGCCGTATTCTGACATCAGTGGAGCCTGTCTCTTCTGACACTGGAATGCAATCACAGCTGCTACCACCAAACTGGCTAGCACCAACAACCTGCTGAGGATCAAGTGCAGTTTAGAAATCTAGATTTGGTGGATTAATTTTGGTGAATCAATGAGATTCATATGATTTAGAAACACAGTTTTTTACTTTAGAAGATCAGTTTTAACGTTCCTGAGCTTGTAATAATTTTCATTGAATTGGGCAGGAAGTTTCAGCCTATCGTTTCAATTTGTGCCCACTTATTAAATAGCTTATAATATGTCGTAACGGTTAGAATAACACAGATATTGTGGAATTGGATGTAGGGCTAGGGCTTACAATAGACTCTCCTTTACCTCAATCACTTCCTAGTCCTGACCATAACCCATTAACCTAAAGCCGACTTAACGCCTTAAATCTGACCATTTTGGGCTAGTCTGTCAAATATGGCAGACGACATGAAATAGATGTGCATTGTACCAAATGGAATTTGAGCAATGGATCCGTCTCATTTGGTCTCATTTGGTCATTTTTATAAATGTCCGTTTAGACATAGCAGAATTTTGCTGCAAAGTTCAAACTCAGTCAGTAGATCGTCCACTTCTTAGTTTATTCACTGTTCATTGAGTTTTGACCGATCAGCGCACTGGATTTATACGATACTGCGAGCTGATTGGACAAGCAATGGGTAAACTGATAAGCCGTCACCATTCGTCTACGTATAGCAGTGCAGTGTGCAGCGTACCTCTTGAACAGCTCTCCATCATGACACGTCGTTATATACAACTTATCAATATCCCAATATATATGCTATAATGGTTTTAAACTGATCAGACTATAGCGTGAATTGAAATTAAAATTATCGCTGTGCAGTCAGTTGGGTTTGGGTGCAGTCACGAGTTGCTGACGCAGGCGAACTTCATGTTTCAGTATGAGGGTCGAAGGGTGTGATAAATTAATTAAATTAAAGGAACGGGTAGCTATTTAAGTGCTGAGAATTATTTGTCACGAAATTTATGGCTCTTTATTTAAGTAAAAATTTGAGCAGCTTGTAAACTAGAATCCAGCCCTCATACTTGATTATATTTGCTTGCAGTATTTAGCTTGAAGTTAAAGCACTGATTTTTTGTGAAATTACATTTTTGTGTTTTAATTTTTTTGTGTTTTAGCTTGAAGTTAAAGCACTGATTTTTTGTGAAATTACATTTTTGTGTTTTAATTTGAAATTTTTCGATAAAAATTGATGTCAAAACCAATTTTGATTGAACAGACCAAGCTGTCATGGAAGCTGTCATCATTATTACGTCAGAAACTCAATTTAGTCTCCCGGCTACTTTCTGTAAGCGTCCTTCAGTATAATATAGTGGATCCCCGGCCCCCTCTGCTGACGTCAGCATTTATAGCCACCCCCTCTCTCGGAAATAAGGCCCTACTTAGGGAATTCTTTATTGCTTTGGTTTTATTGAACAATATTGTAGGACTTTTTAGGCACTGTAACACTGTTATAGACCTCAAAGTCAAAGTAATTCATAATTACATAATAGAAGACAATATGGTACGCAATTAGAAGTTCAAGTTTCAGGGAGAAGATTTCGACATCTTTGGTGACGTCAGTAATGACCTAACCTTCTCCCCCTCGATTGCTGACGTAATATGTGACAGCTCTACCTTTTATTTGTAATTTAGCATTAGCAACAGAATAAAAATGTTCACAAGATGTGGTTGAAAATAAACCGAATTTTAAGATTTGAGATGAATGAAGTTTTAGATAAATGAATATCTGCATATCTGCTACACCGTACTACAAACCTGTTCATGGTGCTGTGTGTACAGTTGTCCGGTGAACGCTAACTAGAGGGTAAAACTGAAACTCTACTACAAAAAGTGGCGAATACAATCAAATGACAATCTCTATAAAGATGTAAAGTACATTTACTGAGCTATAATATTATTAACGTGGTGAGAGGGAGCGACCTCAGCTCTGCCCCATGGGAAAGTGTCCCTTTATCGAGTGTACAGGTGACGCCTACATCACGTGACATGTCACCTGGCACGTCATGTGATTCTGTTTTTTGCTGCCAACGGCAAAAACTGAGCAGCAAAAATGGTCACCGGGACAGTTTGGTGATGGGAGAAGTTGTCCGAGCCATTTCCTATTGGTGTTTTCCTTTTGCTTTGCTTGTTTTTAGGCTAAATCCGTCCGGAGTCCGTTCACATGACCCTTCCTCCACTAGATGTTGAGAACGCTCCATTCAACACCGGGGAATGGTAGTTTATACGCCTCTTGTGGGACACACACACTGGAGTTCTCTACATCCAATCCTTATTACATCCCATGTACATGAACCACTAGCACTCAGTTTAACGTTTTTTGTGTACATTTGTCTCGTCCTTGTATATATACGTCAATTTCTTGGTTGAGGAGGGGACCCCTTGGTGGATCCTACGTTCGAAGCACCATGCTGTCTCTTTTGTTTGGGTGAGGAATGATTATAATATTTGATTTTATGTCATATCAAAGTAGAAATAATTATTAATTTTACGTAAGCTCTGATTACAAATCTGAGAATCGTCGTGATTAATAGCTGGTCAACTTCCTAATCCATTATTCATGGTTTCAGGCAGTTTAGTAGTTGAGGCATTATATTGGAAATTGATTGGCTGATTATAAAGTGGCAACGTTCGTTATGTAGGAGATCATTGATTATTCAATAATTCAAACTGATTTAAATACGTACCGAGACACAGGTAACGATTGATTCAATCTACAAATAATCGTTTTTACCATCACAGATTTACAGATAATATTTTCGGAGCTGCATTATTGACAGTTGTAGCTGCTCAAAAACACACAGTTGTGGAATACATTGGGAAGTAGAACTCAAATCCTTCACAACTCCACCTCTATATAACTTCAACTTCACCTAATGCCACTTGCCATGTCTCAAATTTGCTGTTCATATAATCAATTTTCTCGATATAATAAAACTTGATATCTATTTTATTAATGTTCTGTATATTCGGTAAAATTGTTGTTCTTCGATGTCGCGACCTTAATCAATACTTTAATAAATTCAATAATTTATCCTTTAAAGATCCTTTAAACACTTTAAAGATCCCCAATAAATGATATACTTTTACAACCCCACTGAAACACTTCAGGGAATGCTAACTTCTGCTGCTACTACTTCCACAACGAGTCTGTGTCGATGTTCAGCCATCAGTACCACACCCATTACCCACCGGTTAGTCATTATTAAATATACCAACAAACACTTCAGACTAATTGACTTGATGACGTCATTCTAAATGGCGCCTGTTCATGATTTTTGCTTTCAAGAATACCAGGGTTATTGTTGCTCTTTGATCATAATAGTGATAGCTTAAATGGCATACGGCCCTGCCTGAAAATTATATGGGCTGTCGTCATCAAATATTCCAATAATCTATTGATCTAAATCTCTCATTTAATGTCGCTGACATTTCTGTCAACAATATTCACTGAAACCCTTTGGCAAAATTCATGCTCCCTTATGATAATTCAAATGAAACCTTGTCCAATCAAAGCACAATCTTCAGAACACGATGTGTCAATACAACATTGACGTGACTGAGCCACCTGAGTTGGAAGACAACTGTGATCTAGCGTTGTGCGTCAAGAACTTGAACCTGGATGCTGGGGATTCCATCAGAATACATCACAGGGACATCTCGGTAATTGTTTGTAATTCTCCGCCGATTTCCACGAATATGTTTGATTATGATATATCGCAATTTAAGCAATATTCCTATATTACGCCCATAAACTGATAGAACTATGAATTTTGGCAGAATAGACCGTCAGCAAATAATCCAAATTAACAAAACCACGCTGTCTTGAGTATGGACTGGACACTGCATCTAATGTGCCCATTACCCAGTGCAATCCAATAGACCATACCCACTAAATGATGCAGTGTACTTTTCTTTATAGAATCCATAAAGTTAGTTTGATTTAAAGAAAAATAATAGTTCGATGACAATATTCAATGAAATTGGCACACCCATTAGATTCTAGATAAAATGGACATGAATTGTAGAATTTCAAGATGAATTCTTCAGACACAAATCACAAAATGATTTCAGTTCAACAACTTTTCAGTTACTGACCATAGTATTTTCATAGAATCTAATATAATTACTCATTTGTTGCACTAAGCACTAAGCATGACCCAATTTCATTCTAAGCTACGTAACCTCAGGTTGAGTACCGTGGAGACAACACACCGAACTATCCCATCAGGATCTGGGATCACAAGGTATGCATGTTTCACATTATAAGGTTCCTTTACTTTTGATATGCATATTATATATTATGTTCATGCATTATTCTACTCACGTCATAATATAAAAATAAAATTCAGGCTAAGATTTCGATGCATATTGTGCATATTAAACTCGGCTTAGCCTTGTCTAATATGCACCAATATTCGTCTTAAATCTGTCCTATAAAAGTTACATAGTTTAGGTTTTTCTGTGTTGTAAATTTGATATTCTGGGTATTCTGGTGATTTGCTATTGTAGGTACCATGGGATTATCATTCCATTGCGATGCGTGTCAAGAATGTCAGAATGAACCTCGAATGAACCTTGAAAATTCTAAAATTGCTATCGTCCACATGCCCTAACCCCCTCCCCTACGCGCGCCAAAAATAGGCAGTTCAAACTCAATTATTTACAAAATTTTCTATGATAATGACGTCATCCCAACCGCCCATTTCTCATGTGGACATATCATTCTCCAGGTAAGCTTCTGGTTCCACAGTGATAGCTACGAAACTCTGCCGACTGCCAGCTGGGCTATTTCCTACATCTGTCTGGAACGGGGCAAGCCACATGATGTCTGCAACATCTGCGAAGGTATGATTTTAGAGCTACCATTAGATTGCACTTAATTTTCAAAATTACTTTTCAAAGTTTCAAGACGTCAATAAAAAATTTGGAAAATCAACTGCGGATATCATGCGACTTATAGATAAAGAAATATTGCACCTCCCAGCAATCTATTTATTAGATCGAATATTATATAGAACTTAGCCAGCTTAAATTCGTGAATTTCAAATCGATATTTCTACAGAATTTGCTGTTTATTATTGACGGATTTATGGTTATTCAAAGTGTTTGCTATGCAGATGCAATGCTTTTGCTTACAAAACTAATCTAAATTTCAGAGTTGAATGAAAAGGCAGTTCTGCCAGAGGATGAAACGACAAACTGGTGGAGGATTTGGTCATAAACTAATGTACTCACAGGAGTGACAGATGGACAAATGCATGGTCAATGAAAACCTTAAATATGTGCTAGATGTAATTTTACCAGATTTTTGGCCATGAATTGATTCAAGTTAAATAATTTCCATTTGTTTGTATTCGTCATGTTCAAAATATGTAAGAGGGATTTCCTTGACAGCGTGTTTACTCGATGTCCCGATTATAATTGTGGAAAGGTCCATATCAGATATAATATTTGTAGTTTAAGTAGAAGCAATTTTGAGATCTAGTTCATGTGACAATTTTAATATTACATCTTATGAATTTCTAGTATTCTTCAGTTCAGAACTGTGTAAAAAGGTGGTTACGTAGTCAATGTGGCTATAATGTGTCAGTTCAAGTTCATGAGGCAATCCTGATGAATCGGGATTTCCTGTTGTCATGAATTTAAATCCATGACTCATATGATTCATTTATAGACAATGATGGAAATGTCAGATAGCTCTGTAATAAAGCTCTCTGACGTTTTCGTTATTGTCTATAGCACATATTATTATAAGACACTTGTCGTATATTTGTTGGGACCCTCGCCCTTCCGACTGCGTGTCTAACACGAATATACATCCCTCGGGCTGGCTCTCAGAAAGTATCACAAGATGGACCCGATAGTCGCGTGTCTATCATAGACCAATCTCCACCCACTCAACTATAGCTTTTATTTGAGCTTAGTCAAAGATACCACATAATATTATCTCGTACCTGTCGTGCCAGTTAAACGTTCGGATAGCTTTCCTCTGATCAAATCATTAAATTAAAAATCGGAGCTTATCTCGCGAGCTTAGATTTGGTACCTGTGCTTCCTAAAAGACTTCAGTCGTCGGTCCAAAAGCAAGCATTCATGTTCATTTTCTTAAACTAGAAGTTCTGATCATATATTTTGATATAATTGGATTACTTTTTTTGAGTCAGAGATCTGATGTCTTAGCTGAGCCTTAGCAGAGCAATGAGCATATTATGCGTTACGTATGTCAATGTAAAGGGCACGATGTTTTATTTATTAACGTATTAAGTTGTAGATTTGTTCATAATTAGATTTCAGACGTCTAGCTCAAAAGTTACGATGTTTAAACTGCGCCAGACAAGGTCGACTTTTCTGTCATATCGATATAATCGAAATGCAGCATTTCCGCTCTTGTATAATATTGAGATGTGTACATCTATCGCAGTAACGTATGTCGTATTATAGTACTCGGAATTGAAACCGAGAGGTTCCGTATAAACCGAACTATCCATTGCGACTATATGTGAAAATAGCCAATATTAAAATTGTGTACGACGCATGGTCGAAACTGTTCCCTCCCCTAGTATCCAGAACAGTTCTACCCCGAAATATGATTTAAAGAAGTCTTATATATAGCTGTTACAGTGACGTATAAGTATTACTAAAATCACACGTCATTTCACAAATCATTGCAATGGTTAAATTAGTTCTTCAAGACTAGCATCAAGCACTTAATGCCACAATTCGTCAAAATTGACCAATCTCATTCTGATTTCGCAGGTTCATGTAAATTTCAATCAAATAATTGAACGCTCCTAGAATTGCCAAGAGAGAAATATATGTCGCATCCATTCGTTGTCCAATCACGTGCTATATCACGCCTCCAATGGCAATATCGTATATTATAGTCGATTGTTGGATGTTAGAAACTCGGGTATCTGTTCTACTGACTGATTTCTGACGTACTTCGATTTCAGATTGACACAACTCGATTCTGTTGGGATTGTGGGATTGACTATTTCTGCGCCCTTCCAGTTTCCATTGCTGAAATGAGCTTAACCTCTCTTTATATTTCCTGAGAAAGATCAAGGAAGCAACTGGGAACAGTTTTTAATTCATTAAATTAACCACTGCCTGGCAGTCAATTGCAATCCGCCATATACGCATATAGATCACGTCCTGCTCTGATATTTTCAATATTTCTTTTCAGTGTTTCTTTGCTGGTAGTTGCTTTAGAATATTCAAGATGCGGAGGTTGGTCGGGAATTAGCAGGAGGTCTGGACTTAGGTGCTTTTTGTGTATTAGAAGTTGGTCAGCCTCAGGACTTGAGTGTCGTGACTTGGTAGGCCAATTTATATAACCATAAAGCTGTATGCAATGGAATCCATTGAATGATCCATTTCAAGTTCAGTTGAAGCATACTGCGTTTGATTTCAGTATATCATGGAATTTTCTACGAATTCGTTTTAGAGAAATTGGATAACCTGTGTCCTGAACGCCGTACGGATTGTCCACGATGCTATGCTTACTAGCTAACGAGTTACCAAAGAAAGTACTATTGGTTTTGCAGTATAGCAGTATGCATCACTTCGCCATTTTTAGGCAGTGTATTTGATCAATACCTTAACCCGCTGTTGAGCCGTTCACCATAATTAATTGTGACTTAGGAAAGTTTAATACCTTATGTAGTTTGTTATGGTCGCTTGGAACATTAGTGTAAAATTTTTACGAACGCTAGTGCCAGTTTTGCAGACATATTTCCATAAATTTCATGATTACAGATATTTCCTTCTATTTGAGAAGACCCTCACTTCAACGAGTCTTATAAGGTCGGTGCATAATTCAGTTTATTACACCGCTTGAGAGTGACACCGCACCGTGAACAGATTTATGAATCATGAAAATCGGTGCCCTGTTCTGATCAAATGTCACGTTCATATTTCACGAGAACGTGCCGTGACACTTTTCATCTTTTATGATTTTCTGGATTCAGCTTGGTTTTGGGAAGACTGTAGACTTAAGACGAATGTTGACCACACTCCGCCAAAAGGAAAGTGCAGTGTGCAGCATAGGGAGCATGGCAGTATTATTTATTGGCGACGTGTTTACTCACCCTCTGACGTTTTCATTGGCTAATCTTGCCTATAATCGGGTTGACATTGATCGAGCTAGATTGGCGAGGGTATCTAGATACCCTCGCCTTAATCTGGAAGTATCCCAAAATGGGCACGATAGGCGCGTGTCTATGTATTTAAGTATTTAGTTGCTTGGTCTCGAATTTGAATTAATCAGTATGATGTCGACCACCCAGGGTGCACTTGTTTACATTAACTCATGTGCTAATTAGTCTGTGTCTAATGGACCGGTAGGTTACCTATAATACGCCGTTTATTAGCAGAGAATTTTATGCTGTTTCTAAAATCAGACGAACTCTCAAGATTTAAATCTTGAGAGGATGTTATAGCTGCTGTTTATAATCAGTCTGTGACAGGCATGTCTTGAATGGTTTCGAAAATAATATCACTCAATTTCATTTTCAATGTTACATGACTATTGACTTAGTTATATCGATTAAAAGCTCTAAAAATTCATATTGTTGCATTTTGCTGGTCTAACTCTAACTCAACTTTCATTATCGCTAGATTCATACGACGATTTGTTGAACTACTATTCTGGGCACATTTTAATTGTGCCGGCTTGGTCACGTGACATTATCTAAAAAGTGGAAAAAATTCAGAATTTATGTACTCAGTACACGGAGTTTAGCCTCTACATTGCGTAAACTGGAAATTTAAATTTTTCATTAGATGTTGCATTTTCTGGCGCAGTCAGTACATAGTTTCAGGCCGCATGAAGTAATGACTGGTACTATCCAAATGCAATTAGAGAGAGGAAGTCAGTGAATTTCAATCCATTAAATATTCGTAAAACACTGAATTAAAGTGAGACTTTCGTTTAGGAGTTCCAGATCCTTATGTCTTTAATTTGAGTTCCAAGTTCCCTTTAAATTAAGTGATCCTGGCTATTTTTAAAGCTCCTGTGGAATTCAGATATTCTTTTTATAATTGGTATAGCGTGTTACCTACCGCGTGTAAACCTTTAAGTCATTTAGTCAAATTAGGTCAAATGAATTTCTCTGCTTTCAACGTGCTACTATTTTAACCAGCAGTTCTTTTATTGTTCTTCAATTTCCTTTTGCTTTTCAATTTCCGAAAATTCGCGCCTTTAAATCATTACCAATTCATTGAAATTGTATTTATTTCAGTAAATATTAATACTCAATTATATTGGCCAGTTATGATTTTCTGAAATTCTTCAAACACCTATCATTGATATATAGTTCCCATGACCACGATGGACTCCGAGAGTACGTTTTTGTTCCTGCTGATGGTGTTCATGACTACGTTTGGGCTGGCCGCCAACTCCGCTTCCCTCTTCAAGCTGACAATCAACTTCCGGCAACGTCGCCGGATGACGAAAGCCGTGTCTCTCTTCTGCCTGCTTTCTCTTACAGGTGCGTGACCTCAGCGTTCATCACCTTACCCAGTTTTGACCTCTGCGTTCATCGGTGGGCGACATCTCATCTCAGGACACTTCATCCTGACCCTAACCATAACCCAAACCCTTACCCTAACCCAGACCTTTACCTTTGCGTAGAGCTGACATATTGCGAGATAAAGTGTCCTGAGATGAACTGTCCGTTCCCCGCGTTCATCACTTTACCCCAGTTTTGAATTTTGATCCAGCAAGTCCCAGTGTTTGCTTCAACTTACACAGGATTAATGTCAGGTGGAGCAAACACTCCAGGGCATTGCAGGATTAGAAGTGCGTGATTTATATCATGTATGTCAGTCTAAGTTGCCAAAGCTGTTTCTTAAATTTGTGAGCTTCTCTCGATCGTTTAAATTCAGTTATGATCCAATCCAGTAATGACCAGTGTTTTGCCCACAACAATTTTTACCCCACTCTTTTCCCAATATTACCCCAGTTACATTAACCCGGTTAATTCAGTTGTGTGTGCCTGTTATGAATTGATTGAATTGATATTTTCTTCGCCCCGTTATAAGTAATACGCACCTCTTTCAAATTCGTCAACTTTTGTTTTTTTCAGACTTCCTGTTCTGCACATTTGTTAGTGCCCCTATGACGATGGCAATCAAAATGGGGAAGGAGGCTCTTGGATCGTATTGTAACTTGCACAGCGTCATATCAAGGTAAATAAGTGCCGGGGAATGATACGTATGTTAATAGATAATTTGTAACAGGGATGTTCCCCTGCCATCTTCATACCCCAGTTCACAAGCTCACCAGGACACCCGACAGAGAAGACCTGTACAATACTTTGATTCAAATATCTTGAATCTTTATGATTGAAAAGATATCATCACTGGTAATGTAAAAAGCATGACACTCCCCCCCCCCCCTCCACCAGGTGGCTGCTGTACTACCAGACCATTCTGCTGGTGACTATCGGGTGTGACAGGGCCTACCTCTCCATCAAGCCACTCCGGTACAGGAAGCAGTGCAACACCGGCCGAGCTCTCATCTACACCTTCTTTGGTAAGAGCTGTTCGTTTGTGTATATTTCGATATTTAAATGTAATTTTATGCTGAAAATCGAAATATGTTGAGCCGCGCAATCGTACCGAACCTTTTTGCGACAAACTTAAGCTGCGTTCTAAGGAGGTCTTAAAATGTTGCAATGTTGCAAATATGAATCTCCATCAGTTCTCAAATTTGATTATATAAAGTAGTGTTGTGAAATTTAGGACCTGTTGTAAAAAAGATAAGAAAGAAAACAAATTATGAAAAAGTAAAAAGAAGAGAAAAATAGAAAATTAATTGTGATTCTTAATCTACTGCTGTATGTTTTTGTATGCGCGCAATGAAAAGTCATTATATTGTTTGTGTGATAAAATATTAGCTGGATCAAAGAACAAATCGCTGAATGTAGCTGAGCAGTTTACGGTGTACTTGTGACGGTGTTTAACCATTTAAACCGCGACATCTCCAGTCTCCAGTTTATATTTTCTATTGTCTAAATAGTTGCTATAAATCCCATACATTTATAGTGGATTTATAGTTTATGTAGTTAAGAAATACAAGATAGCAACTCAGACACCCAATTAGGGAACTAGAGCTGACATCGAAGTCTGAACTAGAGTTAATATATCTCTCAGGATACGCTAACCATGTTTTCCTTCTGTCAGCTAAGTATTGAGGATGAAAGATTTCGAAATTAAATTCTGCAGAACTTAGGTTATAACTAAACTTTATAGTCAAGGACAGTTGATGTGTTAGCAATTTGATGGTAAGGAATTTAGTTACATGAATTTTCATCAAAATGAACGTTTAAACTCATTTATTGCTGTTAAATAGCTTGTTGCATGACTGGTAATTAGATTTTATCGATATTTATTTTGCTGAAAATGCTAATCATGTCCGACTTGAGGCCTCGGTTAAAATATCGGCTTATTTATGGTGCATTTGCATTAGAAGAGTTTTGGAGTTAAACATCGCACAACTGCACACAGCTTCCAAGTTCCACTCCGTTGCATTTGGATCCCCCGGGATGTCCTCGGTACGATAGCAAAGGATAGCATAAGACAGAATAGGATAGATAGGATAGATGGAATTTTTTCTGGTTATCGATGTCGACGGATTATTATCCGATTTTCGACGCATTTATTAGCGTGGGCGTAAGTGGTAAGGGTGCTTTGAGACTATTAAAATAAGCTATGACCAGGTATTTGTAAAATTTATGCGGTTTGTAGACATCAGCTGTATAGTAATCGCTTGCAGAGCCTTCAAACTGCTTCAAACTGGTGTCAACGCTTCAGGGGTGATTTTGAAAATCTTTATTATTTCCAATCAATAATGAAAATCTGTGGGGACTCAATATAGAGATCAATGTTCCTATTGCTGAAACCTGTGCTGTAATGTTCTTTTGTAGTAATATCTTCCGGCCCATTTTTAAGATTGAAGGTTTAATAAGGCGAGATCATGTACATTACGTCGATATGCTGCTTGCTGAGAGATCTGTGCTGAAAGATGAAATTGAACTCTAAATGACGCTCTGTACCACTCCAGGAATCGTAGTTACCGGGTTGATATCCCTGCCCAAGCTCAGCATCCAGTACTTCCACTTCAATGGAAAGCTCGGACAGTGCATTCTCCTGGGTTTCAAAGACCCCAGCTCGCTGGGTGCCATAGCCCTCAACACTGCTGACAAGGTGTTCGGCTTCGGGGGAATGATTCTCCTGCTCTGCTGTAACACCATGGTGGTGTTTGCTAACCGAGCAAGGCAGAAACGCATGATGAACACCTCAAAGAAGACCCCTCAGAAACTCACCGTGCTGGCCATTGCCGTCATGTGTGTCTTCGTGTTGTCCATACTCCCTTACTTCATCGTCAAGATAGTCTTCCATGTCAACAGACGACTGATGGCCCCGCCCATGAACCCTTGGCTGAAACGTCTGGTGTTCAGTTCGTATTACCTCATGCATATCAGCTCGACAGTGAACCCGGTGCTGTACGTTCTGCAGGGGAGAGGAGCGCGAGGGAAGGAGAGCGCAGGGTGCTTCGAGACAGGCTTCCAGACTGTTGTCAGTACTTTCAGAGTCAGTTACAGGGATCACTCGAGGTTCTCGCAAGTTAATACGAACTATCCTGTTGACAACAGGGCGGTTATTCAGGGCTCTTCCTCTATTGGGATAGGAAGTAATAGTGAAATTCATGTGGTGTCAAGTTGTCAGTTTTCTCTTCAAGCACTGTGATGAGGAAATAGGAATTCCCCATTATGATCGTGAGATTTGTATACGGTTTATCGGATATATTGTTGTCTGGAGATGCCATCCGGCCGCCCTGAACTGTTTACATACCAAAGTATGTGTTTTATTCTTTCTGACAGATATTTAGTGGATTTCCTGTTGAACCTTATCGTATGAATTATTATTATGTTGTCATCTGCTGTAATTAATTGCTTTTAAAAAAAAACAGTAGCCTAAATTGTGCAACCATTGATCAGTTGATAGGGCATAGTTCTTATATTATCAAAACTGTATTGAAAACAAACATAAAGTCATCAAGAAATTTCAGATGTTGTTAGATATTAAGCATTAAATAAAGCCCATAATTCCACTATCTTACTACCGACATGTGGAGCATGACATTTGAGCGTTTGTTTACTGTCTGAGTCTCTGAAGGCGCCAAGGCCGCCGTCAACGAAATGGCATTAGGACTGTGGGTTCGAAGAGGTGAAGAGGGCTTGTTATTCAATCTCTGTTACCCTTTTCTCTGCTAGCAGCTGCACCGAGAGGGGACCACCGACATCCGCCAGAAGCGAGTAAGAACTATCTGCTGAATTCTAGCATTCGAATGAATGTTTGATGCCTTTACCTTGTCTGCGAGTCGTGGCGCGCGCGAGGGGGTCAGGCAACGCCTGACAAACAATGTGCCACAATGTGTGGGCTGCCGACTTATTACCAACCCTGTATTGCTAGACAGTAAGCACTTGTCACTCCAGAGGTGTAAAGGGATCTGAGGTCAAGTGATGAGTGGTATAGGTTAGGTAGGAGTAGGAGTGGTTGAGAGAGGAAAGCAATATCGAACTAAAGTGGGGTAGTCCGGCCTAGAGAGCTAGGAGCGGAGGTGGTTCTGACTGCAGTGTGCGCGTCTTTTGTGTACAGTACTGGTGTTGTGACAAGAGGGCGGTGATGCAGAAGAAGAAGCGTCTTTTTTGTGCGCGGCGTAAGTTTTCGCGGCTTACAGACATGTTATCTATATATCTATGCACCGCGCAAACTAACGCCGCGCACACAAAAGACGCGCACACTACTGACTGCAGTTCGAACTACCATTGTAAGAATGTGGGAGAGCTGGTTGTGAAGGGCTTCTACTAGAAGCTAACCACAGGGCGCATGGGGCTCCCGCTCCAGCCTTGTGGATCTTAGGTTGACTGTAGAGTTGGGGCCATCTGGATTCTGCGTCTGTTTCAGTAGCTTTTCGAGGACGTTGTGGACCTTCTTGGTGACGGTCTGGATATGGTCGGAGGATGAAAAAATATAAGTGATCATTAATTTAATTATTTTTTTTGTTTCGATAATTACAGTGGCGTTGCCTTTGTCGGTTGGAAAAAAAATAAAACGAAGAACAGATTTATGTTATAGTTTCTTGAATGCTCTACATTTCGAAGTGACGTTGCAGCAGTTTAAACCGTCGCGTTCTTTCCCATTTCATAGGTTTTGCAGTAAAGAACGCCGTAAAACCGCCGCGGACCAAGAAAACCAAATCCTTTTTTGGTTTATGGAAATTATCGATATATGATATACGATGATCCGTCTAAAACTACCGTATACATATAGTGGCGCGCGCAAACTTTTTGTAAGATGCAATTGAAACTGAATTAAAACACGAAGTCTAAGCGATAAATCATCACCAGAACATCAAATGAATGAATAAAACTTGAGAACGTATCTATTAGTATTTGCTAAAGGAGCACCCGACGCCCCACGGTCGTCAGAACCGAGTGGAAGGCTGATGGAAAGAGCTCGAACCTTGACATGGTCAGAAACCTTCAATCAATATCAGTTTGAGTTAGAATTTAGATAAATAATAAAGAATGGATTATATCATGTTTAAAATTACAACAAAGTTTGTTATTGTAACATGAAACAGCATGTCCTTTGATAAAATAGCATTTTAAAAGTTCAATGCATATTGCAATTTATATGATTCAAGATGAATCGGCAGATCTGTTAGAACTGTCCATAGGATTTCCATTGAATCACAGAAAAAGGAGACTTCATGAGTATCCTTTAATATCATATCTATAGATAAAAGCTTTTCAAGCCTCATAGTATCCCACATGAAACATTGTCGACAGTGCGATCTAACACACCGCTGGGGGCTCGTTCTCATCCACAGTATCCCTGGCGATTGGGATCTCCTAGCGGGAGGTCCTGTGCTGGGGTTTATGTTTGATCCCCCATTCATTAGTAGATCTAACACACACAGCTTGAAGTTCTCGGTGTTCTACAGTTGCTCTGATCGGACGGAGACTCCCTCCTATCCCGGAAGCTGTGCAGCTGAATGTCCCCTGACGACCCTAAGAAGTGTTCCCTGGACCGACACCTCATCTTAACCTTATTGTTTCATGCTGTCTCACCCTGCACTTTGGTTGAGATAGACATCCCAAACAGTGAGCCACACTCAGGGTTGTCACCGTACTGTTCACCCTCCTGCTGTGATGAGTAGATCGTCTGAAGGTCCCTGCTAGTCCCATGTTCGGGGAGTCCATCTGAACTAGAGAAGCCCTGAGTTTCCTCAGCCCTGACACCCCCACACCCCTTGCAGCACATACAGAACAGGGTTTATAGTGCTGCTGACATGCATCAGATAGTAGGCGCTGATCACTGCCCTCCGGAACCACTGGCTCATGGGTTGCTGCATCCGCTCCTTGTCAACGTGGTAGATGATCTTTATGGTCAGGTAGGGGAGGACTGAGATGATGAACACCCCCATGACAGCTACTGCTACAATGGTGAGTTTGTGGGCTCGCAGCAGGGTGGACCGTTGGATGTGTAGGTTACGGGCTTTGAAGATAACGATGGTGTTGCAGATGATGAGGGCGATGATACCCCCGAAACCGACCACTTTGTCGAGGGCGTTGAGGATTATTGACAGCCCGGACTGGTCTTTGTAACCGAAGAGAACGCACTGCCCGATGAATTTGTTGAAAGGAGAAGACTTGGAGGTAGAGTTTCGGTAGGGAAATCAGTCCTGTCAGTGATACACCTGAAAGATTGTTAGGTGTTGAAGTGTTGATATAATTCTGAATTTTTGGCTGATTACTTCGTAACAAACTGAAAAAACTGGAGTCATCTGTTGTTGTTTAGCTGTATTCTACAAAAGTACAAATATCAGCATGCCTCAGTGCATCCTTGCGTGCATTCACGAGCGAAGACAAGATAGAAACATAACCTGTCTTTGAAATGCCCCTGCCGACCGCTAATTTACTAATTCGGATAATTAAGTGCTGAAATCAAATAATGATCCATCCTTATTCTCTTATTACACATATTATGTGATATTCCATGACATTTGCTACTTGTAAGATAGCACAATGGGAATAAATTTCGGCATGAAGCCACATCTAAATAGTGGCATATCTCACCTAAAATGATGAAAAGCAGGAAGGTTTTGCGTGAACTGTACTTTGTATACTGCAGGGGTCGAAATGACAGGTACGCTCTATCGATCCCAATTGTCACGAGTAACAGGGCTTGAAAATACAGCAACCACCTAAAAGAATGATAGCAATAGTTCATTTTTAAATGGTTTCAGACGTAATGTCAACTTAACTGTATGTTTCTAATCAGAGTCTGATTGTGAAGTTGATAATTAATCTATTTGTCGAAATTAGAATGAAAATTTTGTTAAATTTGCTCATTATGTTGAATACCTACCACTATTATCGGCTTAGTATCGAATTATTTTTACCTGGAAAGTACTGTAAGGAAGTTACAATAAGATCCCAAGGCTCCCCGTCCCAGTTTCAGAGCGACTGCAGTTGGGGCACTCACAAACGCGCAGAAAATCAAATCTGAAACGAAAGTAAAATTTAGTGATAATGCAGTACTTTCCTGTGTCCATAGTTAAGATCTTTGAAGTTTGTATCAATTATCCTGTAAATCTTCAATGATTCAAAAATAATTTTCAAAAACTAGTAAAAGCAAATTCGCTTGATTTTTAACTACACCCGCTTTCTGCTGCTTCCATAATGCATTTAACAGTAAAAAGTTCTCCCTAAGCCACTCCACTCTTCCAGGCTTCACCTGTAATGGCAAGGAGACAGAAGAGCATGAGAGCTTTGGTCATTCTCCGGCTGGTGTGGCATTGGGAGCTCAGCAGGAGGCTGGTCAGAGAAGCGATGTTAGCAACACATCCGAAGCCTGACATGAGGACCATCAGCCAGAAGAGGAACACTTCCTCAAACATCTCCATCTATGAAATGGTAGGCTGTGAAATACCTAGCTTTTATCTTATCATCTGACGTTTTCATGCGGGCCTATAATACATAGATACTTGAAATATCCAGATATTATCTCATTGTCTGACGTTTTTATTCGGGGCTGTAATACATAGATACTTGCCTGATCAGGTCCATGTTGGTCTAGACCCTCGTCTTACGGGCTCGGGCCATAACCGGATACATCCCTCGATAGCTGTGTGCCGTGGGTCTATGTTTAATATATCGATTTGGGGGGTTTTAGCCTAAACAAGTTTTAAGCCCTGCCCTACTTTTCCTATTCGTTGAATTACAATTATCCGCGTTTGCTGTTCAGCGCACGTGTTTATCACCATTACCTACTCAATTTACTGAAATACTCAACCAGAGATTTGTATAGAGAGTATTGATTAGTAGTTTCATAGATTAGTTAATCCATCACACCCAAAATTTACATTTTACACAATATAATTCCGTGAAATCTACGGAATTAGGAACCACAATTATTTCGAGATGAACCGGTCCATTCCATCTCACAGACCATACTAGACCAGGTGATTATGGTAAGATTTTGAAACCAAGCACGACTTTTCTCTTGATTCAATTTTCAAAAATATATATCGCGCTACATAAAACCTCGGTCACCCAAAACTTAAGAATTTTCAGACCCCCGCACACAAAATCTATGGTCACGTGGGCGGGTCATGTGACCAAGACCTCCTCCCCTTAACCAATCAGGTGCGCTAATCAGGGAAACCTCACGTTGATTGACCAATGGGAAGGCTTTGTGTTACGCTGTGATGCGAGAACATAAATGCGATATCGAATTACACTGATAAGCCTCGCTGGATTCTCTTACTTCTAGTTGTTAGGAAAAACCTGCCTATTACTTATCTTGCTGCCCTCTCACTATACGTGGCCCTTTTTCCGTTATAGGGTTATTTTGTGGGGTGCTGAAACTGGTGGACTTTCTGACTCGAGTCCGCAGTGGACCTGAAAAGTCCTCCAGTTCGAGTACCCTATTTCCTGTTTAGTAGTGGATTTTATTATTAGATACGGTTTGATAAATTTTGCGTTAATAGTAGGATTATTTCTCTAATATATTAATACGTGATTGCTAATTATTGTGAACGCTTTTATAATCAATTTATGCCGGCCTATATCAATCGTAGGTAATTTGCATAAGTTTGTTAATTTCATTAGAGCATTTCTTAGTTTGTCATTAGTTTGCTAAAAGAATCAATGAATTAAAAATACGTTTTAAATTACACATGCTCATTTCTCAGAAAATCCATTGTTTTATCAATATCTAAACTGATTGATTGATAGTGGTAATTTTGACAGAGTTACACTTCAATAAAGAATAAATTGAAACTCGCACAAAATTATCAAACTTTAAATATGAATTGAACTAACTAACTAAATGTAAATCAAATTGACGAAAACATCAGTTATATTTGCAAGGAAGTCAGTCAAAGTCATGCAATATGAAAACATGATGCTGCAAATGCAAAATCAAAGTGACTTACTATAAGATGCTCGTACATTTGACACATCTACAGCACCATCTAAGCAACAAGAGCACCTCGCAAAGCTATTTAAATCAACTATTGTGAATATTATAGCGTTGTGAAACGTAATGTTATAGGTGTTGATCAACGCAGATAATATTAAATGGATAACGTTTTATTCTTCATCTCAGTCAAAATGCACTACTTTAAGTTAAGATAGTGACGATAACTTAACCGCAAGACCTTTAATCAATCACACGACACCGATTTAATATGCTAGCATGTCTTTGGATCTACAGAACAAAATCACGAATGCTGAAATAAATTATTTGGGTGGGCACTAGATTGTGTTATATTTGTACGATTGAACGTCCGACGCTAGCTGTCACCCATGAAGTCATGACATTTCCCTTCATAGAATTGCAACCCAGTTCCATCGGGAACAGGGTACTTATTTTAGAATAAGAGGATTGCAGTCTCATAACATAAAGATCAAAGTTAAGAACAAACCAGAAAATAAAAATGGCATCCGGCAAAAATTAAACCAAATCAGGGAGCTGGCCCTGTAAAACCCTTATGTATGAACGAAGGCGATTAATAGTTGTACCGTAATTCGGGTCAATGTAAGGAATGATTGACTTTAGGACGACCAGTGTTGGAGTGCATTTTGGAGCCAAAATTATCTTTAGATGACCGTTAATGGTCAAAGGCTGGCATGGATTATAGGTCTATTGCATTAGGTATAATGTAAGTAATATGGATTCTTTTCGAATTAAATATTTGCTTTACAAAAACCGTTCGTGACGACCACTATGGAGTGGTCTTACGAATACTCTTAAGTTAATCAGACAAAAATGGTGCCTTTTCATTGGTCCAAATTGTCGTAAGACCACTTCATAGTGGTCGTAGAATTATACGTAACTCAATAACGCACGAGCTAATTCATAACTTTAAAAAATAAAATGGAATATATAAAATGGAAGATTACAAACAAAAAAGCCTTTCATGGAAGAGGACCCAAAACAATTTATCATTAAGTTAAGAATCATGCTAGAGTAATAGGGGCCAATTTAGATAAATTCCAGACAAGTATTAAACGATCTATCGATAAATCTAATATCAATATTCAATGATATATTGCAATGAACCTACGCAAAATGATATTTAATAGATTTAAACATCGGAAATATGGGAGTTTTTGTAAATAGTTTCTTCGGTAACTTTAAAACCCTTTTTTGGTTATTAATGGTAGAATATTTGGTAACTTTAAAACCCTTTTTTGGTTATTAATGGTAGAATATTTGGTAACTTTAAAACCCTTCTTTGGTTTTAAAGGGCAGAATTTTAGGTTTTGGCACCTACACTTGATTGAACACAGTAGACAAGGAAGACGCCCGATGACAAGCCCACCCATCCTGTTTGTCAAGTAACAGAACAACATGTGAACAACCAAGCCTTTTAGAACGCTGACACGACAAACCTAACAAACCAATAATCTTGGAGTACGAATAAATGATAATTCAAGACTTTTTATTTATAAGGTTGTTATAAGGTTGTCAGTCTAGGGATTATACGTCATCAGACTATCAATGATTGTCACAAACCTAAAGATTCATTTCCCAAAATTGGTTACTCTGGGAAATATCGGTAGTAATATTGTCGTGTCACGGAATACCGGTGAATACTCCACAAAGAATTATTGCAGTATTGATTAGAATTTCCCCTTAATTCCCATTAATCTGAATCTGATGATGTCTTTTTTGACACCAGTAAGATATTATAGCTCAAATCAAATCCATGTTTCCAGATTTCACGTCTTCACATTCTCAAATTGCTCAGAATATGTCAGCATCCCGAGCGAAAGTCAGAAAAATATGATTTTTTTTTTCTACTTCTGTACTTCAGAAAATGATGTCATTAGACCCATTTGATCCGTATGGGAAATAATGGATCCATTGTACATCCAGGTGTCCATCCACACATGAAAAATGGATACAATGGATAGATTGAATCCATTGCAGCCTTACACTCCATTCAAAAATTCCATCGTTGTACCTTATGACCATTGGATGTATCCATTGACGTACAATTGATCCAATGAAAATTACTCTTTCAACTCTGTGGAGTGCCCTTTATTCTTCAGAAATTTAAATTCTAGGCACATACCTACACTCTACAGATATTTCTGAATACTATTCCCACCCTGGTATACATGGACATGTTCTACCTTTCTAAACCTAAAATTGAGTAGGAAATCTATCATGTACTATCTACTTATCTACCAAGTGCTCAATTGTGCCCGTCGTTAACACAGCGTTATCTCATTGTATTAGTCACCTGACACAGCTCCCGTGACTGGACGAAAAGGTCACGTGATCGGACGAAAAGGTCACGTGACATATCCAACATGGTCACGTGCACGCTTCCATGGCAACAGAGTGGAGCAGGTGCCTTATAATATGAGATAACATGTGGTTGGGTTCTGCTAGGTCGGAACTAAAATTAAACTAGGTGTTGGGTTACTGGCTCGAGCTGCAGATGTTACAGTGTACGTGTCAGAGTGGAGGTCTACTTTAGGGAGCTGCAATCATTACTTTTGTTACTCTTCGCAGTTCTAGTAGGCACATTATTTTACTACTCAGAACTCAGGGTTTATTTGACTTCTCAGGGCGTTTATCAGACTAGGTCAGTTACAGCCGAATATTCCACATTTTTAGAATATTAATAGTTTAGCTATCATTCTAGCTCCCATGGAAATAATACTAATAGGATGAGTAGGTTCAACTTGACTAATTTATTTAATTGCAACATCCTTTACTGAAGCCAATCACAATTTATCCAATATTTTAAGTTAATTTCATTAACTCAGTAGATATAATGATATTATGTAACTATGAGCTATTCTGCGGGGTATTAGAAGTTTCTGGTCTCATCCAATTACACCCAATCTTGCCACATGGTGTGTCCCTTTGACTTTGGGATACAAGGTTTGCGTTCCATTGTCACCCCTCAAAGAACTAGATTATCGCATAGTATATTCATATCGCTAGCGAGTTACGGATGAATGAGGGCGACATCACTATCATATCTCAAAAAGGACAACTGATGACGTCATCAAATCTACTTTTTGTACTTTGGTTCAGGAGCAGCTGCAGATGGTCACGGGCAGTGAACTCACGTGATCAAGGGGGGAGGTGCCACCTGTGCTGCTAGTTACACTTTCTCACTTTACACTTTCTCACTATTTCTAAACCTCTAGAGTTTCCACCGAGTTCTGTGAATATTCCTGGTTATGAAACCTCAAGTAGGCAAGTTCTTATATTCCAGATTTTTTTAATGATTTTTTGGTACCTGACGTTTTTTTATCTTTTATCGTTTGTTTTTTTTTTTCTTTTTTTTAATTTTTTATCTCAGTTACGGTCATCAACTTCTTTAATAATTGGATGTTACGTCATTCTAAGGTGCTCATTCTAAGGCGGCATATCTATATTAATTTCTTCTGTTTGTAACACCAGTTGCATCCATATCTGTTTAACCTTCTTACGCCACTCTAATTCTGAGAAGTGACACCATTTAAGTATTCAGCCTGGTATCATAGCCTTTTGACATCAGACTTCTTGGACACCGTTTCATTTTTGCACCAGTTCACTCTTCCACCTATTTACTCTAATTTCATTCCTTTTTTCTGTGACGCCACATTTGATTTTTACATCAGTAATAAGGAAGTAAGGATTTTCTTCTTTTCTAGTATCATTTCCAGGTTTTAACTGGCAACAGGCTGTGTGTAGTGTGTACCTATTCGGCTTAAGTGTTCTAGCCTACGTTCTCTCCAAAAATCAAAGTATTTGCTGGGATGAGAATTGAGAATTCTAGATTTCACCCTTAGCTAATACCTACCCATTGAGTTGTTTTGGAATTTTTAGCGTCCAGGTTTTTTAATCATCCCATTCTTATCATCCAGGTTTTATAACAGTACGGCGTTTTTTTCAATAAGTTGAGTAAGATTCTCGCAACTTTGCCGGTGGAAATTTCAAAAATGCAGTCCACGTGTCTTGGCTTGCGTCTCACAGTCTCTCTGATATATATTATTAACACACTCATTGACCTTCATGAGAGTGCGAATCTGATGATTTCTGACACATAAGCATTTAGTTACAGGAAGATTGTTCTAAGGCTTCATCGCACAGCCGACAATTTTACAAATTTATCGTCCTAAGAATGCAGTTTGAAATTCGACATGGCGTTAAATTAATTAAACGAACGGATCATACGAAGCTCGCGTTCCTCTCCTAATTAACAGGAAGTCCACCAATTACTGTGTTCGTAATTAATAATTATCTCACATTTAAACCCCGTCTATATAATTTGTTAACTCTGGCAAGGCCGTTACATCACGCAACGTATATATGTTGACCAATCAGCACCTCTAGACTGCGTCAAAAAAGTAGACTCTTTGACATCAACAACTCCCCACGTTAACACCTGATAATGACGTCACCTTCCACCCTCTACTCCCCTCCCTCAACCCTCCGTAGGATGGGACTCGGCGGTCTCGCGATGAGCTGAAGTGTATCCGGGAGGATATAGCTCGGATCACGTGACCGGTCTCATGCTGTCACCTGATCCCACAGTATATTATATATAGCGAGTCAGAGCTCGTATGTAAGGTGATATATGTAAGGTTTTACTCGGCGTGTAACCTGATCCGCCCTTTACCACTTACTCCTGTTTCAGAATTATATAACTTAACCCTGCTCTCTCGTGCGCTGTGTTTTATAACACACAACTTCTCTCTCTCTTTTTCTTCGTTCCAGCTCCTCCGGGTTTTGTTTCTCTTTGTTCAATGCCACATGGGTATGGCTGGTTTATTATATATTTGCACCTGCACCGGGCATACTCTTGCTCTTTTTCGGCAGTTGCTCGAACTTTTCAAACATCGCAGAAGTCTCAACTGTCTCGTTTTTCCTTTTGTGCGCGCATAGCTCTTTGTGCGACGTTATCAACCATGAACCCTGCCCCCATACCATTGGTAAATGCCACTGTGTCATGTCATGCCTAGATTCTACCCCAAAAGCGGCATATCCATATGCCGCCAATCTTATATTTCCGGAGATTTCAATGTCGTTTCAATCTCGAAACATATTCATGTGATCGTATATTCATATTTTCTATCGGGAAGACATGCTAAGAATATAAACCACCTTCTAATTCTATCAATCTATCATGAGATCAAAATATGATGCTTAATTCAAATCGGGATATGATGATTACCTTAGTACATGAAATTAAGAACTCCGAAAATTAAGAACGCACATTATTAGGCAACACCAAATTAAGCATTTTTCATAGCTATTTTGCTTATTATTTATCATATCAATTTTTGACGTTACACCAAATTAAGCATTTTTTGCGGCCTGAGTGCTTAATTTTCTGCTTACTTAATTTCATGTAATAAGGTATTATTTTTTAATCAATTCGATGATTGATGTCTGATGTATTTATAATCTGATTCAGTGATTCTCCCCTTATCAAGATCCAACGTTTTTTAAAACGACCGCATCAAACTCTATTCTCACTAATTTGATAATTATAATCACGACTATATCAGCAGCTCTGCACTTTGATCAATTAATGCACACTATATTATCATTTAATATTTATATTACTTTATACATGGCTAATCTATATTTTACCTTAATCAGCGGTTAAATATTTAGATGAGCTATACTCAGTTTATACATGAAAGCATAATTAACGGTGCAGGCTATACTGAGGGAAACATTGCAAATATGTCACATTATAGGAGGTTTGCAGTGACATCACTATCAGAGCAAGAAGTGCTAAATCATGATGGTATTCATATAATAATTAACCTCCTGTCCATAAATCATAAATCAATCTTAACAAGAATATGGAACTCCTCTTGGCCAATGGTCACTATGTGCACCCCAAACCCCCCATAATAGTGTACGTACTCCCACACATTCTACTTAAAACGTATACTAATATGTTTGTACTCTGTATACACACCTGCGCTCTGCCAGTGTATTCGGAGCTCCCAGTTTGCTCTGCAGGCTTCATGACTAAATTGTGGATTAAATTTCACTACAACACCAAGCCTATACTCTTCGGCTGCTTTATATATAGAGTTGAGCTATCAAAACCACTTTTCTCCTACCCCCATGGCAATTGTACACTCGCCTGTTTTTATCTTTACTCCACAATATGAATTCTACCCTTGAGATTATATACTTCGAGATTTTCTGCTCCGAAAATTGGTTGTTGCGTTACTTTGAAATGCTGGATTCGCTTCTCAAAATATAGTAGTAGCGGCTGCAAGGACCAATCCTTAGTACCTCCTACATTTAAGAAATCCAGGACCTCAAATCTCAAGTATTTGGCTAAGGAAATATAATGTACACTGTGTTTTGTACAATGCGATAAGTTTACGGAATCCGGGTTAGTTGAAAGTTGTCCTCACACGGTTCATGTGACTTGTCATAGAAGTTTACGGATGGTTTATTGGTTTGAAATGTTCCACGGGCGTTTTATTTGATCATATTCTGGAACTCTAAGCTCTCTTGATCCGATATACAACTACCAAATCGTCGAGCATTATGATAAAGTCATAAATTCTAACTTTAATAGAGGTGCAACTGCCTCGACTGCGTTCCGGCGGTTGCGCGCCTAGGTTTCTAAATTTGAAGATATTAGTTTCTTGAATGGAATGAGTTGGCTTGCAAAACTGTATCAAATCTGAAATTCATGGAGAAATTAACTCTAAACAAAGGGAATGCCTAAAGAGCACTAAGCAAACATCACATTCAGTGCAGCCTCCATTTTGTGGTCCTTGAAATTTTTGTAGTCCTTGAAATCCATGAAGCTTACATCACTTTCCAAGTCATAAAACAAGTTTTTAACATCATGCTCCACCGACTCCATATATCTTAGCTCTGGAGAGACACACAAGATAGCACCCTCTCAGCAAAGTCACTAACTCTCAACTCGCTACGTTACTAACTCTCAACTTACTCAACATTATACTGCTGTCAGCACGGGCATAATCCGGGTCAGCTACTGTCAAACTAACGTCTGTTTTACCAGCCATGAACAACTCACAGCCTGCGTGACGTCATCAACTCACCAGTGATAAGTGCGATAATGATGTCATTCCCAAATGTCTACGATTGTGTAGCTGAAACCCGTAGATTATCGTAGCTGACGAAGCTTTACATTAAACACAGTCATATATTCGGAAACTAATACGATTTCCCCGGATTTCAAATGGAGCCATAAGAAATGATCGGTAGCGCAGTAGTTTTATTTAGTTTTTTGCAACAGCGAGCTATGAGAGTCCTGAAGATCTTACGAAATTGTCAGTCAGGAAATAAAACTGATTCAAAAGCAAAACGGTAAAGCTGTTATTAAGGAAATGAAAATTTCAAACGATGAATTTTGAGCAATATGATTAACCCGAACAGCATACTAGAGGCATATAATAAGGGTATATTAAACCGTTCACAGGGATGCCTGATTTCCCCTCAATCATGATTAAAACATGTGTCCATTTCATGCCACCTACCAACGTAATACCACGTCAGAATATGCCTGTTCCCGTAGTTGTAACACCTTGTAAGAGCACATGGGAATATATTAATTAAACCTCAGTCGTGATTGAAATTTAGGTCAAAGTGGAAATCTAAGCAGTTTCATAGAAAGTTTGAAAAATATAGACGAGTTGAATTCATTCTAACTTCAATATTCTAAAGCGTGATTGTGATATCATTCTGAGCCGCCTATTTTTAACCACCCAGCGATTAATTTCGCGAGTAGGCTTGTGGTTATTTCGCCAATATGATCGTAAGGTGCGAAATTTCCCTACGCTTGCGATATTCCTTGGATCTGGAGACTTTTAGAGTGAAAGCCCCAGAAAGTAAACACTGTGGACACTGGAAAATAGTGATGTCATTGCGGTAGATCAAGTGATGAAGTTTAACTGGCTTGTTTTCAAACTTTATCCTCAAACCGTCTATATCTCGACCGGAATAAAATACATTTATAGGCCAATAGTAAAACATAATGTTATTATGATCCAAGTTTTACACATACTTTGGGCACATTCGCACTTAATTTTCTTGAAGTTTTGCAAAAAGCCACTAAGGCACTGAAGTACTGAGGTTCGCCGTTAGTTTGTTGAAGGGTATAAAACTTACGAAACACATATGAACCCTTACTGAAGCTTGCTTGATTTGCTGTGAGATCAAGTGAGATACAAATCAATCACATGCCCGCCTGATAGACGCAAATAGGTATCTTCCCAATCCTAAAACTCTAAAAATAAAATGAAACTCTGCTTCACCTATCTCGCGAAGTCATCAAAATACTATACTGTTGAAGGCTACCACCTTGAATCAACAGAAAACCAAGCGTGCATATTTTAGACGCGGTAAATGCTGCGACTCTCTGAAATAAACACGTAGAAATGTTTTGAGGCTGACAACTCATGGTAACTTGAAATTGACGTTAAGTTTGCAGGGAAGGTAGTCAAATCTGAAACCTCGGGAATATTTTGACGTTATGTTTGTGCCATCAAAAACAGCTAACCTTTGAATTTAATTTAGTTAGATTTAATCTGTCAAGTATGAACTCTGAACTCTGAACTTCTGAAGTCATAGCGTTAGGAGCGCAGTATGAAGTGTTCTAGGTTTAGGTTATAGAATAAACTTTAAGTGTTGTAACAATAGCATCATAATCAATCAAATTCATGAAATTACAGTGTGACAATCTTGAGGTGTGGTTTCCACCCACCATTTAACGATGTTATATAAAATTGGGGAAACGATAAATTTTTTTACTCACCGCCAATAATATCTTCTAACAATTTAGTGGTAGTTTAGAGTGAGCGGCTTGATTTCTGCTTATAATCTAAATACCATAGAAAGCACAAATTACTAAAAAATATCAGCAAATTCGACTGGTACTGTCAAAGTCTTGCATTGAATTAATGGGGTAACAATCAACATTGGCCGTAATTAAGTAATTATATCGACCAAATTCCAATTTTATATATCGATTGCTGGTAGCTATTGAGAAGTATGATAAGTAGATTAAAGTAGATTAATTATTGGATGCACATTGTACTCAGGAAAACTATCTAACAATGCAGTGTGGTAGTCATAATATGCATACGTATTAAAACCATACATACTATAGATTGGTCTATGCCTTATATAACTACGCATGCCTATAGATACACCCCTCTAACCCCTCCCCCTCACACCTGCACTAACCTCTCCCACTCACACCACTCCTCACACCCCCTCTATTCTCTAACCCCCTCTCCCTCACACCACCCCCCTCCCATCTCCCCTCACCACCCCCCCTCCCCCCTCATCCAATCCCCCCCCTCCCCCTCACACCAATCCTTTAACCCCCTAATACCACTCTTCACACCCCCATCTCTCACACCACTTCTCTCCCCCCCCTCTCAGAACCCCTGACTCACCCCTCTACACCCCCTCAAACCCTCCACTACCCCCCCTAACCCCCTCACACACCCCTCCTCCCCTAACCCCCCTCCTCCCTCCCTCTCCCCTCACCCACCCCCCCCTCCCCCCCACCCAACAGAGACATGGCTGCCGCTGGAGTCCCCATACAACGGGAACACACTCGCACGATGTCTGACGAGGGCGAAGGACAGACCCCCACCGAGCCCAAACTAGTGGACCTGATGAACAGAACGGGATACCCCATCTCACAGACCAACGGACAGCGCAAGTTCGGTCCTCCCCCAGATTGGAAAGGCCCCCCACCCAAAGGATCAGAAGTAATTCTTGTTCTGTGTGTGGTTTTAGTGTGCATAGCCAGAGCTGATATGACAAAAATTGAATTGACAACGCCATACCTTAACCACTGAGGCTAAACTGAAGACTGTCGAGCCGTGCTAGGAAGTTTTCGGAACAATCATAGTGAGAGGGTATTGGTTGTTATAATACGCGTTGTGGTAGTTAACAGTTGTTGCAGTTTAACAACTCTATGCCAGACTCATAATACCGAGAAATTTGGTCCAAGGAGAAATTCTAAGGAACATTTATTTCTTTTCTCCGAAAATTACAATAAATGGATGCAGTCATTTCGCACCTGGATGACATAGTAAGATAGTAAGATAGTGTACTAACTCTTGTTAATAAAGGAAATTAAAAATAATTCCTAGCATTGAGACCACGTCAGGAAAACATATAATGGTGGGTGTCCACACTCCACACCTAACAATCAGACCAGTGTTCAATCTCAAATCCTGGATATACTGGAGCTTTGCCACTAGAAATACAACAATTGTATCCATCGACATTATCCTTATTTTAGAGGGTGTGATCAGTGATCACCCCAATACTTCACACATACATTTCCAGGTCTTCGTCGGGAAGATCCCTCGTGATGTTTACGAGGACGAGCTCGTTCCCTTACTTAGCCGCCAGGGACGGATATACGAGATGCGGCTCATGATGGATTTCAACGGAAATAACCGCGGCTACGCGTTCGTGGTGTTCACAGCGAAGAAAGACGCGCAGAATGCCATCAGAATGCTCAATAACTACGAGGTGATTGGAAGGAACGAGTTTGAAAATGGATTATTTGCTACCGCGTCCTCTATACTTGATTCGAATCTAAGATGCTTTATGAAAACTTTAAAACTTCTTCAGAATCAATTTGAAGCTTCTATTGGTCCACAACAACTAAGGGATGATATCATATGCTATTCATTTGAAAACCACTAAACTGGTCAAAAACTAATTTGATCCTTCATGTCCTTCGTCTATCTAAGATTCGAGACAATCCATAGCGATGATTCATTTCAAATCTATGAATCATATCTTCAGATACGGAGAGGTAAGAACATCGGAGTCTGTGCGAGTGTTGACAACTGCAGACTCTTTATTGGAGGACTTCCCAAAACCAAAGTTAGGGAGGAGATTCTAGAAGAAATGCAGAAGGTTAATATTTTGCGACAACGATTATTGCAAAAAAAACTGTTGTCTTTAAGATGGGCGAACTTGAATAATGAATATGAATTATGAAAACCCCCTTAAAAAGCTTAAACGTTAAAAGCTAAATTAAACAGTTAAGCAAAGCAACATTAACGATTCCTGTCCCATTATAATATGATTAATAGTAATTCCATGAATTCAAGGAATTATTGATGTCTCCTTGTTTAATTGTCAAGGTAATGAGCTTTTGATTTTTTAAAGCCAATTACCTTTTAAGTTAAAAGTCAATTACTTATAACTTTATAAAACACTCGAGGGGATTTAGAAATTGATCTCAACTACCCAAGAATCTGATTTCCAGATCACGGAAGGAGTTCAGCAAGTGATATCGTACCCAAGTGCCAATGACAAGAGCAAGAATAGGGGCTTCGCCTTCGTGGAATACGACACCCATCGGTCTGCAGCTATTGCTAGACGGAAGCTACTCAGACAGATTGGTTGAGGGGGAGGGTGGGTTCAGGCCTGATTATTTGGAAAACACTTAAACACGATTTTGGAATATGAGTTGGCCACGATATTGAGGACATTTATCAATATTTTAATAGTGGTTTCAAGTCCAAAAGTCCAAAATTACCCATGCACTATGGAGGCCTTGGGGGAAAATGGGACCCAAAAATCTTAATTTGAACCCAAGGAGATAGAGATTAGACTTTGATTCCATTCGGGTTGTCTCGACTAGTTAATCACTTTAGTGAAAGTTCTCAGATTGTCTGGTTTATGGTTTAGGGAGAAATTCAATGGGGACAGAAAGCTCTTATACGAGACATGTTCAGATCTGAAGCTTTTAAAAATATCGTAGGATTGAAGTCGTTCGAGTAACTTCGATTCCCAAATTCCAATTAACTACGTCTGGATTTTGAACCTAATTTCCTGTAATTTCTAAAGATATCATTGTGCCTGAAGTTTTGCGAGGGGTAATCGGGCAGAAGGTATAACCTTTGGGGGAATTATAATTAACAAGTTAACAGCAAAGCCATTTCTAAAATTCGAAATGCTGGTTGCAGCAGTCGGTTATTAAATTAAATCTTTGATTTGATGCGAAACGTCAGAGGACCCTTTGAACTTTGCAGATCAATCACCAAACTTGAAGCTATTGATTTCATCCCAACTATCATGGCATGAAGTGTGGATGATCCTCACCGCATTTGGTTCCGGTGAAAGATCAAAGGAAGCTTCAAATCACGAGGAACATTACCTTGCGTTTGAATTTGGCTGAAACAAAATGCTTAAATGTAATACAAGAGGTGTTGATTGAGGGGAGTAACTCCCCTATAATTTGTGAATGAAGTTTAATAAATGGCCTTTGCCAACCCAAGATAAGTTCCAGGAAGTGTGCCAACACTTTGACAGCGCTTATCAGTGCCAATCTACAACTAAACCAGCAGACTGTAGATCCATGATTGCAGTTCTGCGTCAGGGAGTGGGAGAGGGCGTTTATTACTATTTAACTTAAGGGCAGCATCGAGATACATATTGAACTTGGCGAAGCCGACTTTGATATGCTTCAAGTAATTGATGGCTTCTTGTTATATTTTATAAGAAGGTCAGCAGAATGCAGGTCGGCTAAAAACATGCAAGTGGAAAGTTAGGGAACCTTATAATACCCATTATAGTGGGTGATATATGACGACTCAGGACAATGCTACTACATTAGAACATTAAACTGGGATCGGGAAAGCAAATCGGTACGCAGTCACAGCTTTGAGGCTTTTATGCAGCAAATAGCTTATTGGGCAATAACCAAACCTTTTTGTGTGTTTTGCTGTGACACTCAATAAGCTCAAATATTGGCAATATAATAGTTAAAGCTTTAAGGGGTTGAGGATGAGGTTCCTCAGAATGTCAGAAGACTTCAAATAGATGTTTGATTAAGTGACTTGAATTCTTAAAATTGTGAGTTGTAACTTGTAAGCAGTATGTTCCATCAAAAAATTTTGCGTTAAATTTATGAAATCTAAACTAGGACTAAATAGTAAATCATCAAAATATTGAATTTGACCATTGATATTTTTCAGATTCCTCAACCATTCAAATTATGGGATCATGTTATTGCTGTCGATTGGGCAGAACCAGAAATCGAAGTCGATGAAGAAATTATGCTGCAGGTAACCTTTATTCGATTTTTGTAAACAATTCTATCACAGGTTATACTTTCAATGTTATTTTTGGATTCCAAATTTATTTGCTAATTGTGAAGGACGTGTTTGATTGAGTCATGACTCAAACTTTCCATTTATTTGAGCATTTGATAGGAAAAGTGATTGAATTTTAATCGATGTGAGGAAGTTGCCACTTCTATTGACCGGCCACCGATGCTCAAGTCATATTTCCCACATATTTTATTGTGTCCCGGCATTGATTTAATACCCCGATTAAAATTTAATATATATTCTTACTAAGGTGCAATGATGTAACCACCAGCATTTTGTGCCAAAATCATATTTCCCACATTTTTAGACACAATATCGATTCCCTACTATTTAATTTTAATTTATAATTCTAATATTGCCCTGATCACAATAATGCTTCCGTGCTCTTACTGTAAGCTCCCATGATGTAACCACCGGAATTTGGTGCCAATGTCTCAACATCCTATCTTTCAATTCTTTGATATCCGAAGTGTAATTTGATCGAACATGAGTGCGCAGGATTATTAAAAGTTGGGACACTGAGGAAAAAAATATTGCGCGCGCCAATTGGCTGAACCATGAAGTGCATTGGGTAATGTTTCAAAATCAAATTCCTGTGTGTTGGATATCTTATTATCTTTCCAGGTGAAAGTGCTGTATGTTCGGAACCTGCACATCAAATAACCTTATTTACCCTATTTCAGGTAAAAGTGCTGTATGTTCGGAACCTGCACATCGGATAACCTTATTAATCCTATTCCAGGTGAAAGTACTATATGTTCGGAACCTGCACATCAAATAACCTTATTAATCCTATTCCAGGTGAAAGTGCTGTATGTTCGGAACCTTATTAACCCTATTCCAAGTGAAAGTGCTGCACTTAAGACAGGTCTAATATCATATTACTTTCCAGGTGAAAGTGCTATATGTTCGGAACCTGCACATCAAATAACCTTATTAATCCTATTTCAGGTAAAAGTGCTGTATGTTCGGAACCTGCACATCAAATAACCTTATTAATCCTATTTCAGGTAAAAGTGCTGTATGTTCGGAACCTGCACATCAAATAACCTTATTAATCCTATTCCAGGTAAAAGTGCTGTATGTTCGTGAAAGTGCTGTATGTTCGGAACCTTATTAAACCTATTTCAGAGTTAGAGATATCGTGTTCGTGCATCAGATAATCTTAATCCTACTCCAGGTGAAAGTGCTGTATGTTCGGAACCTTATTAAACCTATTTCAGGTAAAAGTACTCTATGTTCGGAACCTGCACATCAAATAACCTTATTTACCCTATTCCAGGTAAAAGTGTTGTATGTTCGGAACCTGCACATCAGATAACCTTATTAATCCTATTTCAGGTGAAAGTGCTGTATGTTCGGAACCTTATTAAACCTATTTCAGGTAAAAGTGCTGTATGTTCGGAACCTGCACATCAGATAATCTTATTAATCCTACTCCAGGTGAAAGTGCTGTATGTTCGGAACCTGCACATCAAATAACCTTATTTAAGTATTTACCCTATTTCAGGTAAAAGTGCTGTATGTTCGGAACCTGCACATCGACACGGAGGAGGAGAAGGTGAAGGAGGTGTTCCTGAAGATAGCTAATGTGGAGCGGGTGAAGAAGATCAGGGACTACGCCTTCGTACACTTCACCTCTGTGGAGGACGCCAGGAAGGCCATGGAGGCTATTAATGGAACTAAGATAGATGGCTGCATTGTCGAGGTAAGGATTTAACACGGATTGAAATTATCATCTATGAGTTTTGATATCGTCGGTGTCTGATATCTATAACACAAGAATCAGATTCCTATGCTATCACAGAATCTACTTTCTGCCCTTGGTCTCGGCTCATGAACTTCCTGGACTATAATAATCTCCTCGGACCATAATAAAACTATTAAAGCTAAACGCTCCATATCACTCCAGACTCCATTGCACACACACACACCCCTTATTAAAATGAAACTCAACCTCTCCCTCAACCTTTGTAATTCCTCCTCTTCCCACACCTGTTCAATATAAACCGCGTGTGTATAACAGATGTGCACTAAAGATCCGTGAGGTTGATTACAGTGACGTCATTAGCAGGATTTACCTGGTTAATTGATGACATCACACAACACCACCTTTCTTATGCTCAAATAGCTCGTAAGGGGTTGTATCCAACACAGTTTGTACAGTCCGGCCCAGAGTTGAAGTTGTAAACCAGCTGCTAAGGTGTGACATGGACCTGTGTCTCTTCTGACTCCTTCATAAAGTCTGTGGTTGTTATATAGAGGACGCGTGTAACGCGCACCTGCTCCTTCATAAAACTTAGTGTAATGCACCTGCTACACGCCCACTCTGTAGTAAGGCTCCTGGGTGTATCTTAGCTATAAAGTTTAATGGTATGTACCTATAGAACCGGCCAAGAAGAGAATAAGGGCAAAGATGCCACTTTTTACGACGAAACTTTGTGAAAATTGATCATGATGCAAGAATAGTTCCAAGAAAAGCAAATCTAAATGAGAAAGGACAATATAAAAAAAATCAGCATTGTATACAATTCTTAGGGATTAAAATATGAATAAATGATTAAATGAGCCTGTCTATCTACGCACGTGGTTTGACGACATTGAATTTGATTGACAGCCTGAATTTAAAACGAAGATTGCGTCATTTTAGTCAATATTAAGATTAATCAAGTCGATTTCGGTTATGAAACTAGGATGGGACATGCTAGCTTTGCTTGATGGTCTGTCAGAAGGAATGGCAAATAATAGTCTTTGTGGCATTATAAGCATCATGAAATTGTTTTGCAGCGTTTATAGTGACAGTTCAGATCAATTCATACGATTAGTTGTGGGCAATGCACCTCGTACTCGTAAAATTAACTTGTGTAAAGACAAGCGGACCTTTGACAGAATGAGATGCCCGATGAAATTGCCTGAGTCCCCTCCACTCTGAATACCAAAGCTATAAGCTTCACGGATTAATTTCAGCAAATAATGGATCGCATTTTCCTTGATGTCATCCCGTATGCCCCAATACCTCTGACAATCTCACAAGAAATCCTTGTTTTATAGTTGACTGCTGTCATTTTCGATCAGGTTTCTTGGTTCCGGTTCTGGGGTGTCCATCCTTCCGATTATTGTAAATTCATGCTTATAAGGAGACAAGAGTTAACGGCCGATTAGATTGAACTATCGGAGTTATTATCGAATATAGTGGTGAATTTGTGACATTGACAAGCCAAAAATAATCACTAAAATACATTTCATAATTTCAAATCGCCTTTATTTCCCAGACCGCGTCATAGCTTTGATCTACTAAATGAGAATGGCGTCATGTCAACTCAAATTCAACAATTCCGTTAACGCGAAATGCGTATTTCAGCTGCCTCAGATTAAACCTATGAACTTCGGGTGACCCTGACTAAACTCATGGTCTGTTTCAGGTGACCCTGGCTAAACCCGTGGACCGTGAGCAGTATGCGCGGCACACGAAGAACAAGCAGCTGATGAACCCGAGCGCGGCAGCGAGCGCGGCTGCCGCGGCGGCGGTCATCCCCGCGGCAATGAACCCCTACACGGGGTACCTGAACTTCCAGACCCTCTACCAGCCCTTCATGGTGCCCAACCTCAACCCCCTCTCCACCCAGAACATAGCAGCTGCGGCTGCCGGGCAACAGACTCAAAGCGTCAGGTGAGTGAGTGAGTGGAGATCACATTCACAGGATCAGAGCGTCTGCAGGTGAGTGAGTGAGTGGAGATCAAATTCACAGGGTCAGAGTGTCAGGTGAGTGAGTGAGTGGAGATCACATTCACAGGATCAGAGTGTCAGGTGAGTGAGTGAGTGGAGATCACAGGGTCAGGTGAGTGAGTGAGTGGAGATAACAGGGTCAGGTGAGTGAGTGAGTGGAGATCACAGGGTGAAGAGCAGAGAACGCTCATAGTCAGGTTTCAACAGAAATCTGAAGAATATGTGCAGAGCAGGGGTTATATATTGGGTTGGTGACTAGTGTTTATCTCGACTCTCGAGATATTAACCTGTAAACTGTTATATGGATTGAAGATATTTAATAAGATTTTATCTTGACAGCTATCTTGACAATATCTCGTTTATCTAAATAATAGAATGGACATTGTTTCATGATACTTTCTCTCAAGAAATCATTTCGTTCTTTGAGTCACATGTAAAATTTAAAGAAAACAATCCCTTTAGCAATATAACAGCTTCGCAAATAAAACCTCCTCATTTCGATCAGAGCCGTACAACGCCCTACCTAGAGTTGCAGTCGTTACGTGCACGGCTCTTGAAACCTATGTGAAATTACTTTACGATTCAAAGATGGAATTTCAAATTATCATCGGATAAATCGGCTGATTATCAACTGTCATATCGTAATGGGATTATCAACTGTCATATCGTAACGGTGTTATCAGCTATCGTATCATAACAAAGTCACAAAAGTTATTGAAATCTTGCGATATTCTGAGCTTCTGTCGGATAACACACACGAAGCCCATTTACAGGGTGGATCGTACAATTTAGTGTCAACAGTGTCAGTTTATTCAAAAACATGAAGTTGTGACATTTGCACATTCGATATTATAGTCCCCCTGTGTATATATAAAACCTAAAAAGGTTCATTATGATAAAACCGGTCTAAACTTCAAACTCATAAATACTGTGGGATCAAAATTGTGATTCTCATGATTCAAAGTAAAATCTTATTCATATTTTGATTTCCACTACCAAGAAAACTCTTCTGAATGGGCTGTCTACCTTACATGACACATTTATGCAGAAGTAGAACAAAATTGGGGGTTTTTACGAAAAAATTGTGCAATATGATGATGAAAATTCAATATAACTTCTCATCCTACGTTAACATGGGTAATATTAAGCAAAAAATCCCCATACATCCGAACCTCCAATATTTGTAAGAGTATAAAATCAATACTTTTCTCTCTTTGAAAATGCTGACTATAACCCTCTCCTTCCCAGGGGTCGGGGTCGTCCTCTGCGCGGGGCTGCCGGTAGTCGAGGAGCCCGCACTTCGTACGGCACTGCGGGCAGCACGGCAGGCAGTCACGGGAGACAACCCATGTACGGAGTACCGGCCTTCTGGTACGATCCGAAGAGGAAACGCGGACTAGACGGACCGGTGAGAATTAGAATAAGAATTAGAATCAGAATTAGGGTTAGAATTGGAATTGGAATTAGAATTAGAATTAGAAAACGCGGATTTGAAGAACCAGTGAGTTGGATGCAGGGGGTTAATTTACGAGACTGGAGTTTGTTTTAATGGTCACGATCCGGGAACTTTATGACATGATATTATTGATCGGGTTGAGACTTTCAAATTTACGTTAATGGCATGAAAAAGTTGAGAACGAATATAGGGGTGAACTGCCTTGGTGGACGGAAATATTAAAATATCCACAAAGTGTACAAACTCCAATATAATATCGATTAAGCCGTTAAAACTGCCCCATTAGACCGTTGCTGCCTTAAATTGATAGGCTGGGAATTTCCGCTACTGGAAGTTTTTAAGTGATATCAGTACAAATATTGATATAGCAATAGGTTATTGTCTTATTGAAATACTGCCCACAAAAAACAATGTATGCCAGTTGAATAACAACCAGTGTGCAAATGCAATATGCCAAATGGAATACCCCCAAAACAAATGAATCTAATATTCTTTGACCATTAAGACAAGGGTGGGATTATAGACGCAAGTGTTGGTGAAGTCTTTATAGATTGTTCCGGAACTGTCAATAAACAATAAATTGATTCTCGACACTTTGACCGCATTGCACCCTATAAATTCACGTATAAAATAATTGGGGGTACACATAATATCGACGGCATAATTTATATATAACTTCCTCGTAGCGTAAATAATTTTACTCTAGCGCGTTCAAGTTTGACCATTCAGCGCGCAGGAATGATAATGTATCAGAGCCCTGATTGCTCGAGCCCGGTTATATTGGTTCAACTGTTTCATACTGTTCACCTGGTAATATTCTAATACTCCTTCTTCCCCAGGAACGCATGTTTGACTTTATGCCAGGAATGGAACTAACACTTCCCCCTTCCCCAGGAACGCATGTTTGACTTAATGCCCGGAATGGAACTCACAGCTGCCGCCCCAGCCTACACCCTCAAGCCTCCTGAGAGCGCCAAATCCCCCATTCAGGTACGGGAATTATAGTGAGATTTCTTTAATTTCAGATATATCCTTATTTGGTACTGCTCCTGGGCTATAATATAGGAGCTTTTATTTGATTTCAAGCATACAAAAACATGTCCTGTTTATAGAAAACAGATACGAGTTACCACTTGACATCAGGTGTTATGGAAAGTGTCTTATATCTTAAGACTATATTTTGTGTACTCTATAAAGCTACTAATGTACTCAGCATTTGGGATGTGTAGAGCATTTCCAGGGCTTCATACTAAGCGGCCTGTATTTCTGAAAATAACTGAATATTTGATCTTTATTAGCATGCCTCGATGACCTATAGAATGGTTGAAATATCAAATACCTACCTTACGATATTGTTGAAAAAGGAATAAGCCCAGTTTTTCTCAGGGTCAGGACTTCCCAAAAATTCATAATTTGGTTTTTGGCACAGAGTGCTTGAAATGCTTGAAAAGCTTAAGATTTTGGAATACCTGTAGGTGTTACAAGACGTGGCAAATAAAAACAACTGGGGGGCTCCGAAATATGAGCTATTTAGCGTAAAGGTGCAAGAGTGGCCCAGTGTTTTGTATCTCTACAAGGTAATGAATCGTGATCGGATGAAGTAATCGTGATCGAAAAATATATTATCGACAATCGAGTTCGAAAAATATATCTTATTCGGAAAAATTATGGTTGTGACCAGTGCTTATATTTGTATCAGATATGCGACCCTTGATTGAGGGTCTGATGAATTTCAAAATCGTGTGATGACGTTTGAATTTTATAAATCTGCGTATCTATGTGTATCGTGTGTTTGTACGTTTTAATCAAAGGAGATGCCAATTTTTGGCGTATCCATCATCGACCGTTGAATTTTGATTTACATTTTCGTGTAGGGAATTTGCTGATAAGATCATGCTTTGATTATATTTGTCTGATTTATACAGGAGTGCTCGATGGAAAATTCTAAGATTGAAGAGCTCAAATGTCACTTACCTAATAAATTTATCACAAAACAACTTATTTAGAGACCTATAAATGTATATTTTAAACTTTGCCCTAGACATGAGCCGGGCTGAATGGATCACCCTCTATAATACTTTTAATTTGTTCGTTATTTGATATGCTTTTCTTTAAGATTTTGAAAGTTTCCATAACAATGCAATAATTTGTGTGATTGGATAGATAGTTATAGCTGATGATTCTGTAGATTATATTTGCTCCATAATTGATAATCGCAACATTGTTCTTTAGTCCGTTCTGCGTTTAGTCTCTAAACAGTTTGAATTTCATCCGTTATTCGATCCCAACTTGAACTTTATCAAATCTTCAAGTCGCACATATTCGCTGAACTGAAACACAATCTTTCAACGGCCCTCTCCCAAACGTGATAATCCAATCACCATGTGACTTTGTGTGTGAAGCCATCTCCGGACCTTCATATAGAATGACAAGATTTAACATACTTTCAGAATAAATAGGCGGTCGAAATATGGCCTCATAAGCATTGCGCGCGCTGCCAAATTATGGTGAAAATAACCGCCTATTTTTCGCGCGCGGGCTATAACATTTATATTTTCCATCCCCCCTGAAACTCGATACAGCGTTTACAAGTCTCCATATAGCACGAGACTAAGCATTCCTCAGGACTCACATGACCCACTAATATATTATTGGTAGGTGAAAACACCGCACTTAAATAATGGACTGAAAGAAACGTCATTATCATGGGTTAGAATGTGCACTTAATGACGTTGAGTCGTATGCATTGTTCACGGGGGGACGTTTTTACTTTTAGTCGCACATGTGTGCGCTGCACAAGTGGACGCATCCCATTGGTGTTTAGGAATCCTATTATTAAGTTGCTATACTTCTGAACTTCTGAGGAATATTCCACACAGCTCATGCTGATCTCCTGCAAGTTCCATGGTCAAAGTGTGATTCGGAAATTATAGTCTAATGCTTATGCCCAATACCACTTTCTAGTTCCATCATAAACCAACGGTAATAAATGATTCCCAAATTTCTTTAATTCTCTGTCGCTGAGGTTTCATCTGATTGATATATTAAAATGGATTTGATGTTGTTATTAGGGAGTTAAGGTACGTGGCGCTAATCTACTTCTAATTTCAAAATTCTCATAAAGTCAAAATCTACTCCCAGCTTTATTATCTGGGCATTTTGATGACATTTCTGTAATTTTGTCTGCTCAAACTTATTATATTTATTCATGGCAATAATGTTTGGCGTTTGTGTGGGCTGCGTATTTGGAATTCAAGTTGACCTCAAATTTACTCAGATTTAAGATTTGAAGTTCATCTTAATTCCAAAAGATAATCATGGGATAAGAATTTTCTTTGCGAAACGGGTAATATTTTTTGCCCTTTGAAGTGATACGGATTGATTGGAGTGACTAATTGTTCATGTCAAAATGTTCTATCGATTGAGAATGCAGAATTGTTTTCTGTCAAGTGTCTGATGACATAAGCTTTGTGCCTGATGAAATACCACTTCAGCGATGATAAATTATTAATCTCCAGCTCTACTTTGACCCAGCGATATATTGAGCCTCAACAAAGGAAACACTCACTGACTTGGCAATGCAGTCTGCAATCTGCTCTTTGACACTATTTTAATGCACTAATCTAACGCACTTTGACACCTATGCTCCATTGCATGTTCCATTTCATAGTTCATACATTATCACCTACTAAGGTTGATTGGATTCTTTCCAGAGAACATACACGGCCAAACAGGGGTTTTAATACTTTTTAATGGAACTGATGATGACTTTTCGACTTCGAACCAAACGAAGTTCGCTTTCGGTCATCATTTTTTTACATCCTGTGATCAAAAATTAAAAAAAAATGATATTTTTTTTCATTTTTGTGATTTTTTCGCGAAAATTCGACTAATTTTGTCACAGTTTTTTTTTCCGATTTTTATTGAATACATCCCCTAATCTTTGCTAATCTTTGCTAATCCCCCTCAGGTGTCCTTTGCTAATCTCCCTGGGTACCAGTCAGTCCCCAATAAGATCTGTAAGACTCCCGAGGAGGCTGAGACCTACGCCGCAGAGTACACTCTCCAACAGATGAACTGTAACCTGGACGGTGAGCAATTATTTACATATTTTAAGTGGGTGACATCATCAAATGATGTTTGGATCTCTTGTAGATCCATCCCCCGTTTAGTTGTAGACATCATCAAATGGATCTTTTAAGCTATGACGATGGTGTCATCATCTCAATTCTCCATTGCTTATTTGAGCCGCGCGCGAATCTTACGCGGCCCCCATGATTTTAATTTAGCATGACGTTCATACTCTTTTTCTCTATATTTCACAGGTGCCACTTGTTATTTCTTTAATTAGGTTTCAGGCTTTAGTCACACTTTATTCAATGAGCCAATTTCAGACACAACAGAAATAGAAAACCGACTCAATAAATTTGGTTTTGCTGAAAATATGTGCCCCGTAGGTATTACCAAACAATTTTCTCGACGAAATAATTATCGAAATAATCGTACTATAATCCTATACAATCAGCAATATGTCCTATGTGTTGAACTAATGTACCTTCAAACACAATAATCCTATTTCTATTTTTGTTTAAAATTATTACCACTTCTATCTACACAAATTGTCCATATAGTGGTATATCCCGTTGATTGGTTTCTATTGAATTCACTACTGATTAGCTGAGGCTATTAATCCAATAATCCCTAGCTGAAGACTTTTAAATGGCAATTATCTTTCGCAGAGTTTATGATACAGTTAATTGATCTGGTTATAAATGTCAGTATGTCATCATCTAGAAAATAATTCTAAATCCTTGCAATTAATTTTGCATCAAATCCAATCTTGATTAACCTACCATAATCAAATCATCCATGATAGTGATCTTCAAAGTCTGATTGACTAGGAAATGAACCTTTTTAGCAAATAAACCTTCTAGGAAATGAATCTTTTGGAGGATTGTGTTAACCTTTATTTATTGATCTAGTGATATGAAAGTTGCATATTTCAGATGCGCCGTCCCTCTTGTACAGAATGTATGCAAAATAAGCAGTTCATAGAGAAATTTATAATTTTTTAGCACTAAATCGAGATTCGATGGACCTGCAATATTCGCATATAATCTGTCATAAGATAAACGACAATAAACTGTGCTGTCAAGCATAAAAAAGCATAAATGGCGCAGTTATTTATGCGATAGGATAGTTAGGTATGCAAATTTCAAACATATAAAAAGTCCAGTTTATTATTCTGAAAGCGAAAATGTACCACACCCCATTGGGAGATACAGTCAACTTATTTAACGGACTGAGATAACAAATAACTATCGCAATTTATCGAGAGATGCTTAATAATGATTAGAAAACTTAAAGACGAACATTGCTAAGATCTTTGACTACATTAGCGATTTAAGAAGACTTTTGAGCGATAGTTGAAATTTTCGAATTTTCATTATAATGACTATTTCGCCCAAAGGTACACACCGTGTGCTTAATCCTAAACGGCTTCGCAAAGTCCTTGATTTTAATGATTATATTAGTAGGCTTTCGCAAAACCATTATTCCTTTTAGTTTGAGAATAGTGGTGTGGTGAAGGCATTAAGGCAATCAGTGTTTTCTACCAACAACTGCCACGTACCAATATTCCACATATTCAGACTCCCATAAAATACCAATAAAACGGATTTATTTAGGCGAGATAATGGTAGCCATAGCATACAAATATCAAGATCATTAACTGCATGGATCATAAATCACGCCATTTCTGAAGGTTTTAGACCCCACCAGGCCCAAACGCAAGTTAAGAAGTTAGTGCGACTTAAAAGACTCGTTTTTTACCAAATACAATAGCCCCACCACCACAGCTACCTTAGCACCAACAGCTTCCAGCCTTGTGAATTTAACAAATACTCAAACAGATAGCGCACCTCTGAACTATAAATACTCTCGAGATTAAATTCTAATTAATTGGAGGTCTTCTTCTGAGGTACTACCCTTCTTGGTGGGCTAGATTGTAACAATATCTTCTGTGCTAATTGATCAATAGTTCATCAATAGTTCATGTGTAAAACGTGAGATCAATTATGTTTATTAGATTTGATGGATTCTCCATCGAAGAACAAGTCATGTGATTTATAACTTTTATGACATTTTGAAGAAGGAGTAGTCAGTGGCCAGTGCCAGAAGCGTCACCGCCTCATGACCGCTTAAAGCCAATCTTGTCAATAACTTAATAATAATAGGGTCTCAATTTGAGACTTATATGCAGTATATCTTGGGTCTCTTTAAATTACATTGCTTCCATTGCTTGCCCTGTTATCTGATATTATTATTCCCGTTTTCAGAACGGTAAATCCGGCTTATCTATCCTGTCTTCCAGCTCAGTTTCCCTTATCTTATCTTAATTTGACACTTGTGACCGGGTTTATACATTTGAAGCCCTACTCAAATAACTTGATTATCACTCCTGGAACACACTCACGAGTAGTGACTGAGAGTGTGACGTTATTATCATAGCTGAGAATGGTGAACTGATTACATCTCAAATCGCAAATGTGTGACTTATTCCTGGCACCAATGAAGTGGTGTGGAGAACTGGAGGAGTTCCTTCATTAAACCCCACAGCCTCTCTAGTCCTGTTGGTGCTCTTGATTTCTTGAGAAATTTGATTCTTAAAACTAATAAACTCCAAGAGATAAGACACAACTCGGTTATATACAGCCGTGTTATTGAGCCATGATTTTAGGAAAAATCAAATTGTATGCAAAATCGGGATATAAGGTTGGAATCTAGCTAAAATCTAATGTTGGGACATCATCATCGAATTTTCTTATCCTTGAAAAAGCTGGGAACCACTGATTATTCCACCGGAATCAAATAGAAACCCCACATAACAGTAATAATAACAGCCCCTAACAAGGGGGCGTATCTCTAACAAGTACATTTGATCCCATCACCTCCCCTCTCATCACCTCCCCATTTCAGGCTCATTGCTGATGACAACCCCCCAACCCACCACTGCGGCTGCAGCAGCTGGCCAGCCAGGGATGGTGCAGATGTTTGCCACCTACCCTGACATAAACCAGGCGGCTCTCTTCCAACAAGCCACCGCTATAGACCCCGTGGCTTCTGCCTACGCCGCCACCGCCGCAGCGGCGTACGGGCTGCAGCCTCACCAACTCCAGCAGTTCCAGTAGTGCCACTTTAGCTGGTATATCAACAGGGTGGTGGCTATCTGCAGCCACTAAATTAGCCGGTATATATACTCACTATACTCAGTGGATATATAGTGGACTCATGCAATACCACAACATACATATGTGACAAGTTGTGGGACGTATCTCACAGCATTTGTGAGGGACGAGGGTGATGAGGGCAGTGCAGGGGACTCTTTACACAACTTGTGTCTCACAGCATTTGTGAGGGTGATGAGTGATGATGGTGGCAGTTGGGACTCCTTATCGAGCTGCTGTGTGATTACTGTGACAGTTCGAACTCCACTTTTGTGTGCGCTAAAGACATATGAATAACATGTCTGTGCGCCGCGCAAACTAACGCCGCGCACACAAAACTGCAGTTCGAACTGCCACTGTTATATTACGGTCATATCCGTATATTATTATTCAAGAGTGAACAGACTCTCTTTTATCAGACACCTACGTTTTGTACAGCAGTATGTGATTGTGTCAGTACTGTACAGTACTGTGACAATACCGATATATTTTACATGTATTACTATACTGAGGAGGTAGTATGGGAGGTATGTAACGGTGGCAGTTTGAACTACAGTTTTGTGTGCGCAGCGTAAGTTTGCGCGGCGTAAAGACATATAAATGACATGTCTATACGCCGCACAAACTTACGCCGCGCGCAAAACTGCAGTTCGAACTGTCCCTGTAAGTTTTTGCCTCCTCCTCTCTTTTGTTTGAAACTCTACGTATATGGAACTTATGTTGGAAGCTTTATACTGGAGTTGGCGTATGTAAATATAAAGTCTAGGTAAAAAGCACTAAATATATTTCATAGGACAATACTGTGCTTAATAAGAATATGCCACCGTGATAATATATAATGTTAAGTTTTGTGTTACTTTGTTTTCTTGTATGACTATATAGTGTTAATATATTATATTGGCATTTGGCTACCTATATTATATTATGTGAGCCAAAATTTGTAACTTTTTGTGTATAGTGAAATGTCAGATAATCGAAATTTCAATAAACAGATCAATTGCTGGAGTGCTTTATACCGCAACGATAGTTGTGGGTGCTCCAAGCAATATTTTGATTTTTGCTGATCCTAATGATTCCATCAAGCCCAGCCCAGTTGCCAATATCGACATCGTACACGACAGATTTCATCAAAAAAAGATAAAAATACCTGACATTTGAAATTCAATTTCATCCCAGATACATCTCAAGTTCCTGCTTAGTTTCAATGAATTTCCAAGTCGAAAAAAGCTCTTCTCACATTGTCCAAATTTTGGATCTATTCCAAGTGGTATCAAAATAAAATTTGTGTTACTCACCTCTCCACTTCAATTGCAGGGTTTAAGAATTTTGGAAGATTGCAGTTTATTCATAAAATTTAAAAACCAGTAAAAAGCACTGGTTGGGCTGATGTGCAAAGGGCGCTGGCGCACTATATCATGAAACACCAATCATCTCACCTCTCTCTGATTATATTAAACCACGCATAATAATTAATGAGTTCTAAAGAAGAATATAAAATAATTAATCATCGTATTGATTCCAGCTTTTTACCATTTTAGTATAGTATATTTTAGTTGTTTCTTTTTTTTCCTTGTTTTTTTTCGGACTTTTGCTTGAGGAAAGTGAAAGCCATGGTGTATAATGTAAATGATCTCTTGTTTTTAAGGGTACTTTTATAAATCATGTAGTAGGTGTGTAAACTCATATCAATGATTTAGATTATTTTCGAAAATTTTTCATTCGTTCAAATTTGACATTTTCAAATTAATTTTCAGTGTGTTAACTCATTGACTTAAATTTCTAAGTCATGCACTTACTTCTTTACTTACAATTACAACTAGTCATAAAAACGAGAAATTTGAAAATAAATCTAAATCAGTTTTCGTTTAAATATTATTATTATTATCCAGACTATATACTTTTAAAATACATCAGTTTCGAGATTTTCTATAATATTCCGTCACAAAGAGTCGGTATCATTCCTGCAAAGTTCAAGTTCAACGAGTCTCAATTTTAAATTCACAGCTTCTCTGTTTTGTTTTGAAAAATTATAATTTCGCTGAAATATATGGGGCGCTTTTTTACGACTCTTTGTGCTGAAAAATAGCAAGTGTACTGATGAGTTAATGGGCATATATCTATGAGTAAAATTAGGCGACTGGGAGTATTTCTGCTCATATAGAAATAGAGGAAACGTTCTATTTAAACATATTATTATTTGAGGGTTTATAAATATTTATTTAAAACTATTGGTCAAATCATATTCTCCGCTAATTCAATCAAAAGGAAAGAATAATAATAGAATACAATCAGCAGTTACAATCATTTTATTTATCCAAATTCGCAGAAAATTCCATTGATTTTGTCTGTCATGATTGCAATGCCTTGTAGAATCAAAACACTGAAAAGTGAAATGCAACATTTCTATGTTCGAGAATGAAACTCAAGTTACTTCCAACGAAAGATGTTTCTTTCATCAATTTCGAAATTTCGGTCATTTTCGTGTCATTGCTTTCTTATTCTACAGGCATGAAAATCTGACAGATATTCTAATTTCATTGATACGAGCCTTGGTGATCTTTATTAATAAAGGCTTCGTCTTCGTATAAAAGCTGCTAATATATGGCATCTTAGTTTACCCACAGTGATTTGAGTTTTGGCCAATCAGAGGGCAGAATTCGTACGATACTGCTCGCTGATTGGTCGAGCATCAAGTTCTGTGGGTAAGCTAATTTGCCGTAGTCTATAGTTTAACTCTAAGGGAAATTTATTGTTTCTTTCAGTGAACGCTTATATTAAATTCATTATAGAAAATCTTATTTCATTATGTGCTTTGTTTTTCATTAAAATATGTTCGTAAACACACTTTTTCACTGTTTTCTACTTGAAGTTGAACTTAGCAATTGAATAGCCAAATTCAATGAACAATTTAAAAATCATCATGATCAATAAATATAATTATTGTTTAAACGGTTCTATAACTATATAGTTACTGGCCTGCACTGATCTCAACTGACATACTTAGAACCATTTTCGTTTGGTCAGTGACCGAAAGCATCATGATCAAATGCAAATATAATGGATAAAAAGGCCATCTACCATTATTGATGTTCCATTTCCAAGTGTCTGCAATGGCCATGCGTTCCTCCGCCGACGAACCTACAATACCATTATCATTGCAGCGCGGGTTGATTTTACTTTTATGATGACAAAACCGTCTTTCAGTATCACCTGAATCAGATAAGAGAATACTTTTGAAATTTCAGAGTCGCACGGCACAACGTATGGAAATACTTTTTAAATCAGTGGCACTGGCAGTGGCTGTCGTGTGGAAATTTCTAAGGCTATTCTCCCGAGAGCGCGCGTATCATCCATTCTTGAAGTTGAACTTGAATCTTGGCTTCCACTTCCCGTTCGAGCTGCAGTTTGCGCGTCTTTTGCAGCTTTTACTTACGCCGTGCATACAAAAGAAGCCCAAACTGCGGTTAGAGCAGCCCCTGAAACCAGAGTCCTGGTTTAGGTTAGGGGACCCAGTGAGGCCAGTCCTCACATGACACTGCACCACCGCATTGTTTTGGGGACTCCGTCGTCCTGACACCCGACACACGGCCAGCACGTCTGAGGGTCCACCTGATGGGGAATACAAGTCTCATTGCGATAGAAGCTGTGGTGTGAAAATTAATTTCAAATTTGTCTGTCGTTGACAGATTTTCGTGTTAGACTGATATTGATAAATACGCGCCTCTGATAGTTTTACTGATAGTTTCAAGTTCCGATTGAAAAATTTTGGCACGTTATAAATATAATAATATGATAGGTACACCATACTTTGGATTGAGAAAAAGTAGGACCTTTCTACCAACAGAGAATTGAGTTTAATGAGCTGAAGTAGTGACTACTGAAGACTGAAAATGAAATACTGACCTCAAAATCGAAATCATCAGGACGGAATCCCATCTCAACCTCTTGCTTTTGATCTACCTGCAAATGTTGGTAGAGTTTGTAACTGTAAGCGTTATCCGTTTTAGCTTTAAACTATGACTGAAACCATGATTCAAGAATCAATGTGCTAAGTACATAGGTACCTAGTCAGAGGAAAAGTTGAAATTATTCCGAAAATATTGATCTGATCAAATTCTAACTTACCTGATCATTCTCTGAACTATCTGCAGTTTCATCTGAACTAGGGTTTGAATTATCGTCTTTGGTGCTGTTGATATCTTGCCCCTGTTGATGTTATGGTTCAGGTAGGCAGGTGCATTAAGGTACTTGGAGGAACCGCTTAAGGGGCTCTAGAGGAAGCGCTTAGCGCTTAGGTAGCTACATTCATTCAATAATCAATTCCTAGCTACATTTTGATTTACTCACCTACCCGTATAGGTCCCTACACAGGAATAGATATTTACATCAAATCGCAGGGAATAGAATAGGTACATCGTGTTGAGTACACTCGATTCGATTGTATTCCACACGCTATCTTTTGGTAACATCCATACACGCAATACACTGTACATTGGCACTTTGCCACAGGACTCAATACACAGCGCTAGGTTTTGTGTGAGCGCGCGCGTCCAATCAGAGGCTCCCGTTAGTGTCACATGTTTGAGATAGCCAATCGTAGCGCGCTGAGGTCCTTCGTTCGCGTGTACACATCGATCACTTCACTTCCCTGTTTTACCATTTCTTTGCTGTTGTACGTCGGCGGAATTTGATCTTGCGTAATGTTGTAGGTATGGTTGAATGTATCTAAGCTTCAGGCCATTTCGAACTTAGGTAGATTTCGGATTTTGGTCAATTTTAAATTTCAGTCCATAGATAGTTCTTCTATTCCTGAAATCATAATCCATACGGCATTTACTTTTCCGGCCTCATGTTTTGACCTTTCGTAGATTTCTGACCTTTCGTAGATTTCTGTTAGATTCTAAGATTCCAGTTTCCAAATTCTAGAGTTTTTCTGTGATTCATTTAATTCAAGCTGCTGGTTTGCCAATTTCCCATTCTCAATAGTTTTGCCATTTTGAAATCAGGAGTTATGATTTAGCTTTTCGAGGTTGGCCTTTTCTCGTCTCACTTTGACTCATCAGACCCCTAAGCTACTCTATCCATATAAACATATAAACTTCACAGTTGTTGTCCGTTGCTTTGTTCCCACGTAACACACATGTGACTTTACGACTTTACAATACACAATGTAGAGAAGTAGAGAGCTTTTGTTCCCGTTACTTACAATACACCCTCCTACTTTCCATGTAATCCAGTGAACCACTGTACACTAACTTTATACACTGTAACAGCTGCGGTTCTAACTGCCTTCTTATTAATATTCCTACATTCAATTAGGGTGCAACAGCTGCTTAAATAGTCTGGATGGGCTATGGTAGGTAGTATTTAGTACGACAACTCAACAAATAAATGCTGAAATAAGTAAATGCTTTCTAAGACAAATGCTCGCTTCCTTAATACAAAATAGAGCTTATTTTTCGCAATAATTTCATTTAAATCTATGAAGTAGACTCTGCAGGAACAGTTTAGGTGGTAAGGAAGAGGCTAATATAATTTTGCCTGTTTAAACACTGTGAATCTAGGATAAATTTTGTAGTGTCTACATTTAAAAGGCCTAGGCACAGGTAGGTACCTACAGTGCTTGGAATGGGCAGTCAAATTGGAATCATATCTATTAACCACAAAAGAAAAGCTTAAGAATACTCCGCCATTTCATATGTCATTTAAATGTCATCTCAAAGCCATAATAACTCCTGCTTTATACCTCTATAATTCCTGTTTAATTGTGTAATTAATTACTTAACTCATGTTTAATGCCCCTACAATTCCTGTTTGATTGTGTAATTGATTACTTAATTACTCACGGTTTGGCAAGGAGCACATGGGAACTGTAGGACATCTGAACTCATGACGTATATCTGACTGAGCTTGTCATGCTTCTAACTACCAGCTCTCATTCCATCATCTAGAAAATAGTACTGGTTATTAGAGGAATTAGATCACTGCCTTGATTAAAAACCCGCTATTTATTCACTGCCCAAGAGCTGTTTTAAATCCATCAATTTTATCTGGTGAGGAAATGGGGTTGATACATTCACGAATAATTCTTCATGATCAAGAACTCAAATAATTCAATGACTGGTTTACCGGTTTTCAGAATGCAATTAATTAAGGGGGGGGTTCAAGCCAAATTTTTGGGAAAACACGTTTCTGAGATAACGGTTGACCCAAAAGGTATACCCCGTGGGCCAACTTTTTTGCCAGCTTTGGTACTCCCAGACCCACTGGCGCCGCTGTGGCGCCATGCCCAAATATGGGCACAAAATGGGCATATTTTTTCAAAAGCGACTTGGGCGGGATCTGAGGTGTGCAATCGATAGATAATGGTCCCCTGAGTTACCATAAAAAAATTTGAAGTCGATATCTCAAAAATGGCTGAGTTATGGCCGAAAAACTTATGCCCATATATGGGCATACAGGTGTCATGCAAACCAATTTTACTTATAACAGGCAAATATCAATATTTTTGAATGAAGCCAACTTTATTCGATAAGTAGCGTTGAATTATGTATTCTGCACAAGTTTGGGCTTGATTGCTGCTAAAATGGCGATTTGGGGTCCAAAAACCTCTAAAAATCACAAAATCGCCATTTTTTCTCAGTTCGCGTTTTTCAAAGTGCACTTTACTCAAACGCTTATAACTTCGGCTACGATTGATATTTTTGCATAATTCTTTTTTACGTGAAACTAGACTAAATTCCTCAGAAACAAATAGGATTTTTGATTTAGGCCCCAAAATTTTTGGCGCCGAAAGCGCCAAATTTTGCCAAAAATTGGCACTTTGGCGCCAAAAATTTTGGAGGCCTAAATCAAAATCCGGCTCTATTTGTTTCTGAGGAATTTAGTCTAGTTTCACGTAAAAAGAATTATGCAAAATACGAGTAAAGTGCACTGAAAAAACGCGAACTGAGAAAATGATTTTGTGGTTTTTTAGAGGTTTTTGGACCTCAAATCGCCATTTTAGCAACAATCACAAACAGAGAATACATAATTCAACGCTACTTATCGAATGTTGTTTCATCAAAAATATTGATATTTGCCCAAGTTTGCGCGCGCGACTGTATGCCCATATATGGGCATACGGCCGCCAAATCAGCCATTTTTGAGATATCGACTTCAAATTTTTATGGTAACCAGGGGACCATTATCTATCGATTGCACACCTCAGATACCGTTGCTTTTGAAAAAATATGCCCCATTTTAAGTCTCATATTGGAAACCACAGCAGCGGGCAGTGGGTCTGGGAGTACTAAAGCCCAAAAGCCCACGGGGCCACGTTTTGGGTCAACCGTTATCTCAGAAACGTGTTTTCCCAAAAATTTGGCTTGAACCCCCCCTTAATGAATGCACACTGCACATCTTGACGCATGCATTGCGTGGGCACTTTTCTGCCTACAATGCTCGTAAAGCAGTAAACGTAAGCACTAAACGCCCTGCAAGTGCATTTTAACTGCTGACCTTGCAATATTATTGACAAGAAGTTGTGATTTATATCGGAGCTATATAGCCTTGTATTGTCGGTTGTCTTGACAGGAAAATACCGCCCTGTTCTTTGACTTCGAGGGTGTCAGACAGTCTCCCCATTAACAATTCGTGGGTTTTCTCTGACATCACACACAGATTGTGTCAGTTGTGAAGCATCTCTGATGTGCTCCCACTCGTTATAAACGTCAAGGGGGCGAGTTTTGTGGTTCTAAAGCTTGAGTTTTAGCATATAGGAAGATTAAACCAGCTGATAAACGGTGACAGTTCGAACTGCAGTTTGTTCGTCTTTTGTGTGCGCGGCGTAAGTTTGCGTGCCTTACAGACATGTTTTTTATGTGTCTATACGGCGCGCAAACTAAAGCTGCGCAAACTCAAGGTGCGCACACTGCAGTTTAAACTGCCCGTGTAACACTTAACTGTTTAATGTCCATGCAGTCATGAAACTTTAAAATATCAACAGCCATAGTCGCTATAGTTTAACTCAAATCATCATGAATGCAGAATTTACCTGCAAAACACCATAAATACTTACAGCTGACGTGAGATTGCAGATAACAAACGATATATCATGAACAAGTTGCATCTGGGCAAAACACAAGAATATTACAATCTAAAGAACGCTCCTCAAGCTGTGTACCATGCGCCTATAATAAAACCACACAATATATGAGAACAAGTTTGACCACATGGAAAATTAAGACAATGACTAGAGCACACACTCTCGCACACTAACACATATATATTATAATGCGCTGAAGTTATCTGAACAGGGTTATTTATAAATCACTAAATCAGGTGTTTGAGTAAAAATAGGAGATGGTAAAATACAATGATATAGTAGACAAAAGATCCCGAAAATCTTTTAAATGTGGTATCAGTTAATAGTGCACTGGTGTCAGCGTTATGTTATCAGCTTATCAGTGCACGGCTGTAGATTGATTAAGTCTGATTTCAAAGTGAAGTTGAATTTGATTCAAAATTTGGAGTACTGAGTAAACCGGTGTCATAAGACTTGCAAGTCAACTGGTGTCAGAAGGCTTGCAAGTCAATTGGTGTCACAAGAATTACGATTGAACTGGTGTCAAAAGGCTTGCAAGTGAACTGATGTCAGAAGAATTACGAGTGAACTGGTGTCAAAAGGCTTACAAGTGAACTGGTGTCAAAAGGCTTATAAGTGAACTGGTGTCAGAAGAATTACGAGTGAACTGGTGTCAGAAGAATTTCGAGTGAACTGGTGTCAAAAGGCTTATAAGTGAACTGGTGTCAGAAGACTTGCAATTCAACTGGTGTCAGAAGACTCACAAGTCAACTGGTGTCAGAAGACTTGCAACTAAACTGGTGTCAGAGGACTTGCAAGTAAACTGGTGTCAGAAGACTTACAAGTCAACTGATGTCAGAAGGCTTACAGAAACCGGTGTCACCGTCGTTTCAAGTGACAAAGCTGATGTTTGGACTTATCATATAAAACTTACAGCTCTTGCATGGTTTCACTGTCGAAGTACATCAGAATACAGAAGACGTGTCAGATTGAACTTAAGACATATTATGAAGTGGCTAGCGGTCTATTGTTATAACTTTCTAAATATTACGGTTTGTAATGAAATTGTTAAGAGAAAAAGCAAGACAAGTACAGGCTAAGTCAGACAACACCTGAATAACTTAATAATATACCTACCATTCATCTATATTATATA
>WFMF01000607.1:0-92629 GCA_011033025.1 Beroe forskalii | reverse complement strand
TAGCTAAGTCAATGTATGACTAATTCCTATAATGTCCTGATCACCCCGTTGAAAGTTAGAATGTTCAAATGCTTAATAATGTTAAATTATTCCCCATTCCCTGGAATCAGAACCCATTGTTTATGTTACAGCTCTCCCTTTTCCTGAAATCAGAATCCCACCTCTATTTTTAGAATATTCTAATCTTATATCATAAATCCCATATCACCCTGAAATCAGAATCCTAATAATGGAAAATTTTTGTTGATTTATTTTGATATATTTATAGTGTTCAATGAAATGCGAAATAAATTTTAGTTTTCTTCTGAATTTTAGTTTTCTTCTGAGGTAATGCAGTACGCAATTTTATTGTTGTTAAGATCCCTGTTTATCTATTTTGCCCTATGTTGCTTACCTACTGCCCAGTGAAAATTTGCATATTGGTCCAAGACAATCATAGAAACTCGGCCTTTAGCTTGAAAAACTGACATGGCCATGCTATTTATCTTCAATTTGTTTGCATTAGTAATTATGTTATGCATGAAAGGAACCCAGGGAAAAGTTATTTATAGTACTCATACTTTGAACGAGAATCACCTAGGTAGCTAGGTAAACCCTGCACTGTGTTCTTTTTTTCTTAATTGCCCTTTGGCATTTCTTAATAAGAGCTTAAGTATTACAGGAATAAATGAAATTCATATTTCATTTCTTGGACCAGAAAGATCCGAGGTAATACAGAAATAAACAATAATGTGATCTACCAATAATGTGATCTGACCCAGTAACATGGGTCAACAAATGATTACGTCTGATGTTAGGAACTACTATAAAGTTAATGAGACCACTATTTAACACAATAAACTAATAATTGATAGAATCTTCTTTTTTTCCTGCAAAAATGGTCAGCAAAGCGTGCTACATGAGTATATAATAAATGGTCTCTAACATCAAAACAGTGATGACTATAATAGTATAATTATTTTGCATACTAGGTATTCAATGCAGATGATGAAATATTATGAACTGTAATTAAAATCTTAGTTCAAATTACAAGTATTTAGATCCGGACGTCAAAAATCATTTGTGTTTGTGTGTGTGTGTTTGAAATGTGATTTGGGTGGGTTCCTCTTTCCCATAAATTTCAACTTGCTAGGTAGGTTAAAAACTTTTGTGAAGAACTAGCACAAATGAGCAATGCTAGCATCTTAGTATAGAAGGAACTTCTTTGCTAGGATTTACTTGCTGGGGGATCCATGATCTAGGGTAGCAGGAGGAACTTTGAAGGAAATACGAGCAACACTAGCCAGGATATCCTAGCGTGGATATCCTAGCGTGGATATCCTAGCTTGAAAGTGTGAATCTTTATCTCTAGTATGATTCTCTTTATCTCATAGATATTTCATAAGTTATTATATTTCTAATATTGCTCTTTCAGATATATGTTGCTAGAGATATGTCATTGTACTTGTATTGCTAGTGGGGTCTTATACCTTACCAGTTATTGTGTCTCATTGCTTCTGATCCACCAAGTTGTATTCTCAGAAAGTTCCTGGCTTGGTACACGAGCCGAATGTTCATTACCTTGGAGTTGGTCGAAGATATGGATTTCCACTTATATGAGAGTATTCAGAGTATTTTATAGTTTTCTAACAGATTGAATATTCATTCATTATATTTTGAGCTAAAAACCGAGTGTCTACGATCTCCTTGGACCAATATGCAAATTTTCCCTATTCAGTATAGCAACCATCAACATTAGCATGTATATCAATGAAACAAATAAATAATGAAACAAATAAATCAAGTTTTAATCCCCTTTTACTATCTAGGTACAAGTAATGTTTACATCCAATTGACAATATACATAATGTATTCATATCTGTAACAGGAAATTGCAAGTAAAGAAGTTTTCATGAGTGTTTTCAGAGGAGATACAGTACAGTACATGAGTGAATCTGATTAAGAATTTTGTCTTTTGAACAACCCTGTGTCGAGGTAAAATCGGTGTCAGAACTTGGTTTCTCCTGAACTGTCCACTGAGATGAAAAATTGAGAATTTCCATAAATTCTTACATATGCTGTATTATATATGGCTTGCGCTACACTGAAAAACCAATTTTTGGCCCATAGATATTTTTGTGAGCACTTTAAGGCATATTTACATTGAAAATTGTATAAAAACATAGTCATTGCGATTTGTTTGAGCTCAAAACGAAGTCTCTAAGACATTCCTGGACCGAGATATGGAATCAACATGTGTAATTTGCTAGTGATACACTGAAAAACCAGTTTTTGGTCCATAACTTTTTTCCTGAGTATTTTAAAGCACATTCGCGATGAAAATTGCATAAAAACATGGTCATTGCGATTCTTTTGAGCTAAAAACGAAGTCTCTACGACCTTCCTGGACAGAGATATGAATTTTAACCATACGAGTCTGAGGGGGATTAAAAAAATGGCCCCACAGGGTCCATAGTAGCGATACAAATTGCGTACCTAGGTGATTCTGGTGCAGAATAACATAATAAAGGGCCCTGAACCGAGAAACTTTGTGGCCAACAAAGTGCACACTCAACTACACCCAGCTACTCCAGTAAATGGGTGATGTTAAAACAAACTGATGTATTATTGAACTGATATGAACTATTTGCCATTATGCATCCTCTGAGGTTGTGCATAGCATTTCATCTAACACCTGGTAAGGAAATATATCACCTACAAAATAAAGTAATGGGTGAAATTCTTGTTCCTGAAGTTTAATTGAAAGATAAGTAATTCCAATCCAGAGCTCCAGAATCCTGAAGTTTAATTACTAAAATTAATAAAAGGTTACAAGAGTTGTGATCTTGTCTATTGTCTAATGTTTCCATTGATCATAAACACCATAATTGGGGCCTCTTGAAATCTTCAAATCTAAGATGCATCCAGTGAACATCCATCACCCATTGGACATGCCTATTGAACATCAGAAATGGATCCATTGGACCATTGAACACTATTGAACATTTCACCAATAGAAATCATGTTTAATAGAGATCCATTGGATCTACATTTGAACTTCACCCTAGTATTCAAGCCACTGTATTAAGAACTAATTTGTAATCCTTGTCAGCATGATTTCCTAGCAAAATGTATGAATGGATAGATCACCTCAACCAAACAATGTGAATTCTATTGTAAGTATTATTTTTTCCTGTTCCCAATCGTGTTTTTGTTTTACGAAAAGGCATTGAGAAAAGGTTAGCAGAGATCGTGTTTTGTGGGGGTTGTGTGTATACTACCTTTACGCGTACTGTTAAATCTGAAATAGGTGGTGGTTTTTGGTTGTTGGTGGTCGTCGTCATATGTCACATTTTCGATCGACTGCTCCTTTATAATATCACTCGCATCAGAATAGCTTGGTGTAGTGGCATCCTTCGCATTATGGGCTGCAGCTAGCTAACTGGGCTACTTTGTAGGTATTCGAGTTCAATGCTCTGTTCATGTTGATGTTCTTTATCAAAAATCTAACAATTCTTAAAACAATCATAAAATTAAAACTTAATCAATTTTCACAGAATCAATCAGATTGGATTTCAATCACACAGCCATTTGAACTTCTTTAAGTAGTGGGCAATTCAGCCAATTTACAATGGGCAGTATTAGTGCCATCAGTTATGAATGATCTAAAGAATTGACTAGAGGAAAGTAAAACATAAGAGTTTGTCTCGGTTCATGATTGATAAAAATGATATATCTGAATCTTTAATCTTGGTCGGTAATTAATAATTATATTGTGAATCTCAATCTTGATAATATCAAGGCAGGGTACAATATTAGTGATCATTGCAATAATTTGATATCTGCAACGCAACACAAAAGAAAATTTAACGCGTAACGAAAATGGTGATCATAGTTATGAAACTCTGAACGGCGCGCAACGAATCTTCAAAGAGTTCTATGAAATGGCGGGAACGCGCGCGCGAACATTTGGCACGTGGAACGAAATCGCCCATGTGATATTTCGATCTGCGCGCGTTAATTCATCATTGTAGGAGAATAAGCGGTTACATGTCGAAGTGGTGACCATATACCGCAACTTACATGGCCGAGGAGACAGCCGAGACTGTGTAAGTTGGATAATGGACGAGGCGTGCCGAGTTCATTATCGAAGGTGTACGGTCACAGCTGAGATCATGGAACCAGATTATACCCCGACTGGAAACAGCTGGGACCAACTATTCTACGGCCAAACAACAGTATTTTTTCATACTCGGGTCTGACGACCCTCGTCTCGATTCAACGCTTAAGTAGATATTTGAGTGCTCCTTTATAAAGTCAAATTTCATTTTTAACCTCTTTTGCACTGCAATTCAGTGAAGACCGTATAACCAAACTTACACGGTCGCTAAAACAAGCTTGGGAGGGGTATAATGAAATATATATAGCGCCCGCATAACGTGGAATATTTATAAAGTTCAATTTAAATTGATTCAATGATGTTAGTATTGCGATGTCACACTTGATAGAAGAAGCGTTTTATCACGGAAAATTTTCTAGATAAATCTTTAATCTATTCAATACCAACTCTTGCTCATAATTCCCGTAGGTGTACGCCCGCGATTGTATCTTGATTTGTGAGGTCACTTTTATGCTTTATCGTCAACTCACTATGTCAGTAAATAAAACTGACAACGGTCAAATGACAGCATACGTTCTAATAGTAATACCTGCCCCGGGGAACAGGAAATTAAGCGCCTGCATACGGGAACAATGAACAACGCACAAGAAATGCTCCGGCAGGCGCAATTCTTGTTTCATATGATGATTTCATTCCATTGATCTAGAATCACAAGATCTAATGATGTACAATATGTTAATATATCTATTGAGATATTTCAACACTACAGGCTTCTTAAATTTTGCAATTAAAGAATTCTATAACTACACAATACTCAGCATCTTTATGATAAATTCAAGTTAATTAGACAAAGGTACTATCATCCATCTTATGTGGCTAATTTCTAGTTCACCCATTTTGTTTTCAGAATGTTGGTATTAAGATAAAGAACTTTTTGAAAGTCCAAAAGGCAAGAAAATGGTGCTGCTATGAATGGTTCTATTCAACTATTGATAGGTAAGAGATTCATTATTCATTGAAATTATTTGCCATTTGGAAGATGAATTAGTAAATTCTGCCCAGAAATCAGACAAATGATGAATTGAAAGGTCATAAATTTAAATTTTTATTGTAAGGTAGAGTACTTTTACCTCCATTACCGTCAACGACCAAAACATGTGTCTACCACGGCTGTTCTGGAATCCTAAACTCCACAAGAACCCATACAAAGCACGCTTTATAGCTGGGGCGAGAAGCTGTGCTACTAAACAGCTGAACATCCTTGTTAATTGTAGTCTTAAACTCCTCCGAGAATACTTCAAAAAGTATTGTCAGACAATATACAATAACAGTGGTGTCAATGTGTTCTGGAGCATAGATTCCTCTGCACAGTTTCTTGAGTCACTGCAGGGCAGTGAAGTATTTAATCTCCAAATATATGACTTTACTACTTTATATACCAATTTAGACCTTAAAGAAGTTGATGATATGATTGGAGAAGTTATAGATCTTATCTTCTCGGAAAGAAACAAGTATATCAATATTTGTAAATACGATACAAATAAGTGTTTCTTCGCGAAGAAGGTCTATGACGGCTACCATAGTTTTGATAGAGATCAGCTCAAAGAAGCAGTACACTTTATCATCTATCACACCTATATAGTTTTCGCTGGTAAAGTTTTTATCCAAGTCTTAGGAATCCCTATGGGTGGAAATTCCAGTTCCCCCATCGCAGATCTCACTCTAGCTAAACGAGAGTTTAACTTCATGCTTAGTCTTTTAAAGTCTAAAAAAGTTTTCCTTAGCTAAGCTTCTCTCTAAGACACGACGCTATGTCGATGATCTTATTACCACTAATTATCTCAAGTTTGAAACTCTCATCAAACAAATCTATCATCCTTCTCTTGAAATGGAGAGGTCGGGTAATGACAACAAGAACGTAAATTACTTGGACCTCAACATTTCTATTCAACCAAACAAAGTTATCGTATCTGTATATAACAAAACCGACGACTTTAATTTCTCTGTAGTTTCCCTAACATTTCCACAGAGTAATATCCCTCTAGAAGTAGGTCATAATGTATTCTATAGTCAAATCCTTAGGTATGCTAACATTTGTACTGAATTCGAAACTTTCCTCTTCAATCTTAGAAAAGTTTTTCAAAAACTGATTGAAAGGGGATATAGTAACTCCAATCTTGTAGACATTATTAAACGTTGCCTCAATAAAAATAGCTTAGTTTTTCAAAAATATGCAATTTTAGATAACAGTACAATTTTAGATCAATTTGTTTAGGTATGGGCACACGAGGTTCTTCACATTCTGTACAGGTTTGTTATGCAGCTTGTTTCTGACGCCGAATAACTTGCTGTATGATCAGCCTGGGACTGAATGTGGGGCTGGACTGCAGGCAGATGCCTGCAACCTCCCTTTCATTTTAGCGTTCACCTTCAGGTTTTTATACCTTTACAATTAAATAGTATTACACTATTTTAGCACTCAATGATCTTTTACCTCTACTGAACTCTTTTCCTTTTTCCCCCTTCCTTCTAAACTGTGTTGCTCAGGAATCCGGAGTCCTGGGTGGCCCAGCCTTACAGTTGTAAGCTGTGAGGGGTACGAGGGCCGAAACCCCTCCGTTTCCTTTTGTCACCTGCTGATGGGACACGTACATCGCAGATGACAGGGAGACCTTACTACTGTAGGGTAACCGCTGACGATTCGCAGTTTAGTCTCTCCTGCCTCTTTTATCAATCCTTGAATAAGAAAATCGATATTCAGCATTTTTTATGTTTGTAGTATACCCATACACCTCTATAGATAAGACATTAGATTTGCATATTATCTGACAACATCAAAATGATTCTGAAGATTTATAATAGGAAGATTAAGATAAAATCCATCATGTTCTTGTGCTGTAATTTTTGGGACCTCAAATTGATTCCTATGAAGCTATGATAGATACTCAATTAGTTAAAAACTGACTTTTTAATGCATATTACATACATTATGTCTTTTATATAATATATATTATTTGTATGATATGATTGCTATTGTGATTACACTTAAACTTCAACCATCACAATTTGCCTAATTAAGAACTTTAATATCTTTGAATAAAATCAATTAATGTTATCCATATCATTGTGGAAGTGTTCATCCATTCATTACTTGTCATCCATTCATTACTTGATGATTTTCAAACCTTCATAGCCCTTATGACTTTATGGGTACCCCAACATGGGGTTTTACACATATACCTACCTTTTATGAAGCATCTGGTGGCTTATTAGTTTTTCCTTCGACCTTCCTGGGCTGAGATACGATTTTTTCACCTTTTATAAGACAGAAACGACAAAAATCAGTTTTTGGCCCGTAACATTTTTCCTGAGCGATTTAGAGTATATGTTTGTTCACAAGTCACATATCAACTCGATGATTGCGATTCGTTTGGCCGTTTGCGCCCAAAACGAAGTCTCTACGATATTCGTAGGCTGAAAAATAGCCAAAACACGAATTTTTGGGCCTTAAAGATGGTTATATCAAGAAATAAAAAGCAGAAAATCCAAAATTGGCTCCGGGAAGTTGAACAGCATAAAATTTTACATCAAATGAAGTATATTTAGTTCTCGGTGGGAAATTATTCATTATGGGATGATGAAATATTGTGTACAATTACAGCAAAATGTTAAATTTTGCCACTTATTTGATTATTATGTGAGATATAATTGATGCCCGGCTTAGCCCTTTGGCACGCATGTAGAGCTTCTAAAGGCACACATTTCCATATGTGGAATAGCACTGTAGCTCAAAAAATGAGGGAGCTAGCAAACTTTTTCTTAGAATTTGGTACCCTTACAAGAATGGCCATAACTCAGTCAATTTTGCGATTTGACAAACGAACCTTTGGATTTACATAGTGGACATGTTGATCTACATGCATGCAAATTTTAATACATTAAACTGGTATGGTTGTAAAGCTATGGACTAACAAACTTCGACAGTGAAATAGTATACCAACTTTGCCCGCTCATTCCCAAAAAATGTGCCCGAGAAAAATCAAAATTTTCCGGTAAAGTACCCCTTATATGCTGCAGAATGAGCATTTGAACTCATCTGAGCGGTCCGGTCTACTTGAATTTACGTGTGCCCCCCCCCCCCCCTTAAAAGACTAGGTATAGTCATGCAATTATAGTGACACCTGTGACCCCACTGTTGAAATGACACCTAGCCCAGTGCACATGTTACTGGTAACCCATTGGAACTGAGTTTTGCAAGTGCTTTGACTGGGAATGGCATCAGCATAAATGGGCAAAACTAACTTGGTAACTTGGTAGGGTTTATCCGTTGAGTTGGAAGGGTCATCAGAGTTCCGACCACCGCGCTGGTGAATAGTCTACCAGAGAGTTGGACCAGCTGCAGCTGTAGCCAGCGACCGGAGGCTCGTCCGGTATCAAGGAAAGAAATTTCGACAAGCTAGATTTAAACGTGTCAAAAGTTTCTGCAGCTTTCACATGGCTAGGTACCTTATTCCATAACTTAGGTCCTTGTACCGCAAATGAACTGTCATAGAGTGTTTGATTTCTCGAGGAGCTTGACTTTGCTAGTGGTGGGATGACAGCTACCATACCGTTTCTCGATGTCATCTTGAATGAAGTGTCACAGGAATTCGGGACTACATTGTGGAGAATCTTCCACATCGTCAGAATGACATATCTCTCCCGTCTACGCTGCAGTGACATGAGCTTCAATTGGGAGAGCCTTTCCCAATAGGTCAGATTCTGTAATCCAGAAATTCGTCTTGTGAAAGTTCTCTGAACTCCCTCTATCAGTTGGATCTCAGTCACCTTACCAGGGTTCCACAGAGGACAGCAGTACTCCAATGTGCTTCTAACTAGCGACTTGTAAAGAGTAGCCATACAAATCCTATCACGAGTTTTAAACACACTGAACACCCAAGATAGTTTGCTCCTAGCTTTTGAAACCATCGTACCTATGTGTTTCGACCAGCTTAGATCACTTGATACCATAACTCCAAGGTCTCTGACTTGATCAACCGGGTAAAGTATTTCTTCTCCGGAGACTCTGTATTGCAATGTTTCAGCGAAGAAAGGAAGTTCAAGGTTCAGGATTAGGAAAACTCCTTGCAGGAGATCATCTGATGAGATTACCAAGACAAGACTCTCATTCAGCTTCCCAATTCCTGTCCGGATGACTGAGTTTTGAGTAACCCTCAACCCATTGAAGATTATGAAGGCATTCATTGTGGAGGCTGATATACCGAAAATGTAGGCCATGATAAGAATGTATTTGTTGCCTAATATCTTCACTTGACTATCGCACTTGTCATAGCACTCATCACTATAGTGAAAGCAGTTGAATACCCCATCAAAAGCCTCTGATCTGGGGATATATTCTATTGCAATTGAAGTTGTTTTGACACGAAACTTCATCTGACCAATCCCCACAGTCGTTAACAAAGTTACAAACTTTTTCATATCCTACGCACAGGCTATTGTTGCAGTTGAAATCATCTTGCACAATCGTTTTCCTGTCCCTTCTGAAATCCACTGTCAATTAATGTGTCTGTGATTGTCAAAACCCTGGATTGCTGCAGGATGAATAGTTCAGGGGCGATAAAGGGCATTTTATATCCTGAATGCAGTAATTTGTACAGGCGGGGAACACATGAAAGTCCTCGAAAATGTCCCTGCAATTGATATTAAATGCATGTTTTGGATTCAATGCTATTGTTTTCCATTGGACTCCATGAGCAGCTCTACCTCTGTCAAATTTGATTGTTTACAAGATCCTATCCGATGTTCTCAGTCTTTAAACCGAGAAACAGAGAAGAAGAGTTCATTTCTAAATTTTGATCGTTGAAAATTACGATCTATCTGGTAGTGCCGCCTTCTCGAAGCCATACATATAATCCTAAAATTTTTAAAAAAGTCTGTACATAATTTTGTCACCCTTAGAGCGTTGTGAGTCCTTGGACAGCGCAGTGAAACGATTTCGTCACACGATTCTCCTGCTTGCAAGGTATACTCCTTCCTGTCCCACACTTGGTATTGCAGTACCCAGCTTCCTCGTCCATTCTCACCGTCTCTCACTCCGTCCAGCACTCATACGGAAGGCATGGGGATTGGGATTCTGGAGTGGGATAGTCTCCTGACACACGCAATTTCCAGCATTGGGGATCGGGATTCTGGCCAGCATGGAGCTGCAGTGGTGAGCCCCCTCGTCGGACCCTCCTCACACCGTCACAAATCAAGTGTTTGCGGTCAGTTCACTGTCCTGTGACAGCCATTCACACATTATGACTTCACTCTTCGTTTTCAGGGCGATATTTCTCGGGGATAATGACTTTGCGACGTGTCTCAAGTCGATGTACCCGGACATAGAGCCAGGAACTAAACTCACTAGGCTCCAGTGGTCTATCATCAGAAGATCCTTTGGGAAACCTCGGCGCTGTAGCTCCAAGTTCTTCGAAGTGAGTTTCAAGTTGTCAGATTAATTAAAAGTTCGGGATAAATTTCTAATCGATACCGCGTCAATTATGGAGGTTTTCGTCAGATTTTCAGGTTACATTATCTCTGTTATCGTATTATGTGAAAATATATTTCACTCTGTCTGCAAGGAACTCAGTTAACGGGTTGCTCAGCAGTTAAGGCAAGTAGCGCAGTGGTTAAGGCATCGAACTTTCAATTGAGATGTTGGTGGTTCGATTCCAGGCCCTGATTATCGTGCTAAGGGTGTACAGGAAACTGTGCAGGATGGTTAAATGTTTAAATGAGGAGCTGCCCATTGCAGCGAAGACTCGGGCGAATAAAGTATGGATCATACATCCTTTACCGTCACTGGCTTGATTATACTTGAATCCTTCGATTCCTGTCATTATCTATCAGATCTGTTGGAATAGAAGTTAAACTTCCAAATTAATAGAAAATAGATTATAAAAAATAAAAAACAATGTCTTTGCCCTGTAGGAGGAGCGCATGATGCTGGAGGGAAAGCGTAACAAAGTGAGGCAGCTACAGCTGGGCGAGGTGAAGTGCAGTGACAGGGAGCTCTTTAAGGACATCCCTGACGAAGTGCCCGCCATGCTCATCATAGGGACCAGCGTAACGGGTGAGCGGGATAATCATTTTACGTCTGCTTATGGTGACTTACTCTGAATGCAGAAATAACTGGAACTGCCAAATAATATAAGGCAAATAAAATAATAAATGTTTATTTATGTTAAGCAACTTCCTGTCTTTCCAAAAAAGGATCAACACCAATCGCCATAATAATAAGATAAGAAAAATGTTATTTTCGAGATGAAGAGTATGATATGATCTAAATCGAGAAATGATGACATCAAGTATATGATATGAATAATGTATGACTTTTGAAAACTTTTGCTTACTAACTATTATGAGACATGGATTGATCAGATTGCAGCACTTCTGTACTGTGGTGTGTCGATAAAATATCATATTTTTGATATCAAGAGCCACCAATGATATTATTATAGACCGCACTAGACATTATAGACGGTCTTTGACCGTCACCATACAGTTGAATGATGAAATCGAAATGTTCATATAAATAAACAGGATTAAACATGATTAAAATATAAACGAATACTAATCATGTATATGGGTTTTTGGTATTTAAAAAATGGACGTATGTACTGCAAGTGTTGTTGTGGGGGTCTCTTCTCACTAAAGATTTGCTGAAGCTCTTACCTCAGTTCTACGACATTTCATCTAATTAGTCCAGTGAACAAGGGGGTCTTTGGTCCCACCGTTACCGAATTTGATCGCTTCCTGATTAACCACCTTTCGTTGCACGAATGATACAAAACCTAGCGCCTAGGAAGAAATGTAATTCGATTAAATAACTAAATGCTACGTACTAATTCCATTATAAGGCGCAACTTAGTGGTATCTGATTCCATGCTTGGGTACTGAGTATGTTTCAATATTTTCTTTGTTGAATAACTCTGAACTGTAATCTGCTCCGTCTTGCTTTTTACTTTTAAATCTGCAGTAATTAAAAGTTATCGACTGGGATATATGTATTCAGACTACTTTTTCTCCCCAGGTTTTTGCCATTTATTTTCTAATTACAACGATACTGTGGATGATCTGCCTAAGCCAAATGATTTGCTATTAATATTATTTTCACATTTTGTTTTAGTGAACATTCGGAAGCAATGAAGTACCTTATGGAAAAATTTTCTTCTATTGTGGGCCTTTCACACATTGATAAGTATTTGATTTGAATTAAGTATGTTATTTTGATGCAGTTATTTCAATACTTTACTACGCGTCTCTCATTTCAGCTCACATCCCGGAGGGTCTCTTTGTGGGGAGGTGGAGGCTGTCGACCTGGACCACAAGTTACGGATCAGATTTGATAGACCAGGCCTGGGGACGCACACTGCCCGATCACAATGTTCAGGTGGGTGCCACATATTGAGGTGGGTGTCACAATGTTCAGGTAGGTTTCACAGTGTTCAGGTGGGTGTAGAAATGTTCAGGTGGATCTTACAATGGACAGGCGTCTCACACTCTTGAATAATGAATTTTCTAGTGTTGAGGTAGGCGTTGCACTCAGAGTCTGACATAGTCTCACGGTTCAAATCCCCTTCTTCTAATCAAATTATCTTAATAAATAATGTCACTCTGTGTATCCCGAGCTGTGTATTAGTTGTGGTGCTCCTTGACATTTTAACTTTTGTTGTTTGAGTGAAGTATAGCCTTCATTGCTTACTATCTGAGTATCTGTGTCCATTTACGCAAATTTCTCTGTCCTTCTGTCCAAGCGCATCGCATAACGCCAGGCTGCGTGAGCATTAGCAACCATATTGGATATAAAAATAACTAGGATCCACAATCTTACTAGTTTACGTATCTTATTCCAAGTTATTTCGTCGTATCTTAACGCTTTGAAATAAAAGCTGAATGGCTACCCATGCGCTGCTTACATTTAACTGCCAAAAATAACTGCCACGTCTTACCTTTACACCTAAATTAATGTTCAGCTTTCTAAAATTTCTTATATTTAGTTGAATCAATAACGAATTCGACTCGATGCTTATCCTTTCCTACTTTCCTGTAGGTCCAGATGATTAAAGAATGACTGTCCTGCCGACATTGTATGTATTTACTATGTATCTTATATATGTGGCACCTATCCACATGTAGTTTGTGTCTGCATATAAACTATCAATGTATCAAGTTATTGAACCTTATCCTCTGCTGATAATTATTTTCTTATATTGAAATATTGACCTTTCTTTCCAGACTCTCCTGTTTTGCCCATTCTCCCCATGCTAAGTTCAATGGTTTTTCGCAGGACTCTGACCGGTGACGACCAGCTGCTGGATTTGCCCTTGTCTAATGATGTCATCAGAGAAGCGTCCGTTAAACTACCTGACAGAGTCCTCGGAGATACAACGAAACTGGTTAGTTCTTAAGTTGCTTTCTCAAACATTATAGACTTACGCCTTAAATATAGATCTGTTACAATGATATAAAAGTTAAATTGAGCATGAATTTGCCAGTGAGAAGTTGGTGGCGCAGCAGACCATGTTTTTAGCAATAATGTTACTGATTGTTATCTGTACTATTTCACCTAAATATTTACTGATAACACAAGAGAAACTAATAGGAAACAAATGGACAGAGCCAGGGCCCCATGAGCGGATCCTGAGTACCACCTCCCAATACATAGCGTACGTTACCACCAACATGAAGTCCAACACTCCCATGATAAAGATAACTGACAAAGCGTCGACTAAGCGAGCAGTTATAAAGGACATCAAGGGCACCATCCTGCAGTTCGTATTCCAGAACCCCGTGACGGCAGACGAAGCTACTGCCTCCCCCGGGGATGAAGTACTCGCCATTCTGTCTGTGGAGCCGCAGCAGACAGGCGGCAGACGACTGTGGCTGTCTGTCTACGAGATCTGCGAAACAGACGCGGGCAGTCTGCACACGTCGGAGGTGTGTCAGCACGTGGTGTGTGAGGCGATGGGGTCGGGCGTCACGCCCAGGATCACGATGCAGAAGGTGGTTGCCAACAAGTCTACTGTGGTCGCTGTGGCTGTGTTCGATACCATCAATATCGGTAAGTGCTGCCTCAGTGACATTCCAAAACTTCAACAATTTATATTTCAACTCAAGTTTCAATTCGCCTGAAGCGCTTACAATATTTCATAACACTATGCAGCACTCTTCCTACCTTCTTTCACAGATCACACATTTCCGCCCAATTGCAAATGTTTGAAAAACCATCACGGAATCTCTGTCCGGACTTCCGTCACCTCAATTTTCACTGCAATAGTGCAATAGTGCTCTTTAGTTAGGCTGGACCTCTGGAAAATGTATTTTCACTGCCAAATCTGATTTTAACTGTAAAATTACCTTGGAGCACATGGGACAGATGGTTCTATTGTTATAGCTTTATTGGATTGTCCGGCAGCAGTCAGTACACTAGTCACTAACTCGAGTAGGTTTGACTGTCAATCGATACAAAAATATCAGGGTTAAGACGCGTTAACTTATTCTCTGTACCAAACATGAAACAATGTGATCTTACTATAGGTATTATGACTAGTTTTAATATGTTCATGATATCTTGATATGTGCAGGTTTAAAATCGACTTATAGAGTTATAGATAAGATGATTTTTATTTAACCATGGTCCTTACTTCACCAAGAAGAGGATTTGTAGCATTTTCCTCACATTTTCAGTAACACTAAGAGAAGACGAAGATCCGGAGATTAAAACTATCGTATTAGATAGTTTGGCAACTCCAAGTGAGATTGTCAGTTTGTGGCTTAACTACGTTAATAATAAACTCCTTATCATGGCGACATGCACAAGAAATGGATACCTGATGTTCCACGATGTTGGTATGTCACTGTGCGTTTAGTCTGAGTTATTATTTTCATTGATCGTACATGGGCTTCACTGCTGCTTTTTTTTAAATGGATCTATGATCCCTCCATAAGTAATCAAAATATTGACCCTTCCGAATTACAATCTATACATTATTTTCAGATGAAGGAACGTTATTGGATGACCCTCACCCATTTTTTGAAGGAAATCCAGATGTTCAAGTGAATTGGATGGGATTCCCAGGTACCTTTTAACATATGTACTACTTCAATTTAGAGATTTAGTTCATTTTTAATCCAATTTGGGGGTAACGGTTTTGCAAGTTTTTGCTGTGACCCTGACAGTCAACACGATTTTATGTAACGCGCGAACGCCTAATCATCCTTTTGCATGATAGCACAACTTTTCATTGCTGCTATTGCGCGCCGCAAATTAATTTATTTATTAGCGGCGCGTTGGGCTGATTTGGGGGGCCGGGGCTGCTTGGGAAAAAAGAAAGAAAAATTAAAGGCACCGTTTGGCGTTTTTAAGAAGGTGCAGTTGTTGAAAAGGTATCGTTGTTAGTCATCTATCGTTGTTAATAAGCTACCGTTGTCAATAAGCCAATAATGTACCGATGCTAATAAAGGGCCATCCAGAAATGAGGTCATTACTTCAATAAATTCAATATGTTTCCGTAATTTATATTTCGTCAGGAAGCTGAATGTTTTGGCTTAATGCCGCTCAAATTTCATTTCCGATCAAAACTTATCCAATTTTGGCGCGTCACCATGTCCTCGTAGGGATACGATTTTCCATGATTTTAAATAAGTTGCTCAATTCACGATACTAATTTTCGGGGGTTCAAAATATTTACTACTTGTACTTGAAGGCAAATACAATGAACAAATTTTCAGTTCACGATACAAATTTTAACGATTTGTAATTTATCTCAGAGCTTCAGAGTTCGTGCAAAATAGTTTATAAGTAGGACTCCAAAAATTAATTCATAAGCAGTACTTCTTTCAGATGACATAAGAAGTGACATGAGTTGGACTTCAGTGATAATTGCAACTGATACGGAGTTGTGGATTTATTCTCTGCAAAACTGGGAATATTCTTATAAGCTTCATTTGAAGCTTCCTGAGAATAAGGTGATAACAATCGCTAGTTTATCCGATATTGAAACTACAACCTTAAAAACTCAGTCAGCTTACTGAGGTCAGGAAAAACGTATCCCATCCGAGAAATGGGCGTGTTCCTCCCCTCGTTGCAGCCTACCCTTTCACTTTCCGCAGGACAAGTCGGGTACCTCATCATGAGGGTCAAAGACGTTTCTGATATCCTCATTGGAGATACAATCTGTTTACCGGAATCTTCAGTACAACCTATTGAGACGATCCCGAAACCAAAACCTTCCATTTTCTGTGGAGTATTTCCAGATGAAGAGACTGAGTATGGTTCAATGAAGGAATCACTTGTAAAATTAGTTCAGTCTGACTCGTCAGTGTACATGGAGCCACATTCGAACGAAACGCTGGGACAGGGATGGAAGTTAGGATTTTTAGGGAGTCTTCACAGAGAGGTGTTCGGACAACGTCTTCTCCAGGAGTTTGGAACAAGTGTTATCATGACCAAACCTAGCATCACTTACCGGGCTCATCTGAAAAATGGGAATATCGTCGATTTCTACAGTGCCAATGATATGCCAGACGGTTATCACGCGGAATCATGGGAGGAACCAGTTGTACTGACTACAATCATAGTCACTGATTACACCTACGTTCAGGGGCTGGTGTCGTACTGCTTGAAATGCAGGGGTGTTGAGAAGGACAGTGGGAAACTTAGTTCTGGAAGATTCATCCTGAAGTTTGAGATACCGTTGGTGGAGACAGTCATTGACTTCCACAACACGGTGAAAATGATCAGCAGTGGCTACGCATCGTGTGATTTTGAAGATGCAGGATTCAGACCAACGGACCTCACTAAAGTGGATGTGTTGATCAATGGTCATAAGGTCGATGGGTTGTCGATGATAGTTAGATCCGATGTTGTGAGAGATGTTGCGGTACAAACAGTCAGTGACATTGCGAAGTTGATGAGCCGGGATGTCTTCAAAATTACTATCCAATGTGTGGTGGGTGGAAAGGTTAAAGCTCGAGCTGATCTCAGCCCAGTAAGTAACTCGCATTCGAATGAATTTTACCAGTTCTCATTATGAATGGAATACATACTATTCTTCACGTGAAAATCCTATCTAAGCTTTAAGCACAAATCGCGAATATGATTAGATTAATGTTTGCGCTGTTGAGTCTTTAGCTACAACACACCGCTATTTTCTTGCTCACATCAAAATATGTTTATCCCTTCACCAGATTAAGAAGGACGTAACCGATCCCCTCTACGGGGGAGACAAGACTAGGAGAATGAAGGTGCTGAAAAGACAGTCAGAACAGTTACAACAACGCCGCAAAATCTCCACTGTCAAAATTCCCAAAGCGGTGTTCAGAAGATTCTAACTTTAACTTCAAGTGATTTACAATGTTTTATGATGAGGGGTCCGCTGAGGAAAATGTAACTTATTTCGGAGATAAACATTTTGTTAGATCGTTTTTTGTTTTTTATAACGTTCGTTGGAATCATAATTGGTAGGCAGTAATATTTTCTTATCTTGTGCTTTAGACCTAAGCTAATTTCGACATGATAGATCACGTATCTCTCTGCTTTATGCGAAGCTGTGATTGTAATCGAGAATAACATTAAAAACGTCAAGTTACCCATTTACGCAAATTTCTCTGTCCTTCTGTCCAAGCACATTGCATAACGCCAGGCTGCGTGAGCATTAGCAACCAGATTGGATATAAAAATAACTAGGATCCACAATCTTACTAGTTCACTTATCTTATTCCAAATTATTTCGTATCTTACCGCTTTGAAATGAAAGCTGAATGGCTATCCATGCGCTGCTTACATTTAACTGCCAAAAGTAACTGCCACGTGTTACCTTTACACCTAAATTAACATTCAGCTTTCTAAAATTTCTTATATTTAGTTGAATCAATAACGAATTCGACTCGATGCTTATCCTTTCCTACTTTCCTGTAGGTCCAGATGATTACAGAATGACTGTCCTGCCGACATTGTATGTAATTACTTTGTATCTTATGTAATATGTATCTTATGCAATATGTGGCACCTATCCACATGCAGTTTTGTGTCAACATAATATATACTATCAATGTATCAAGTTATTGAGTTATTGCACCTTTTCCTCTGCTAATAATTATATTGAAATATTGACTTTTTTCCAGTTTCCCCTGTTTTGCCCATTCTCCCCATGCTTAGTTCAATGGTTTATCGCAGGACTCTGACTGGTGACGACCAGCTGCTGGATTTGCCCTTGTCTAATGATGTCATCAGAGAAGCGTCAGTTAAACTACCTGACAGAGTCCTCGGAGATACAACAAAACTGGTTAGTTCTTAAGTTGCTTTCTCAAAAATTATAGACTTACGCCTTAGATTTAGATCTGTTACAATGATATAAAAGTTAAATTGAGCATGAATTTGCCAGTGAGAAGTTGGTGGCGCAGCAGACCATGTTTTTAGCAATTACTGATTGTTATCTGTACTATTTCACCTAAATATTTACAGATTACACAAGAGAAACTAATAGGAAACAAATGGACAGAGCCAGGGCCCCATGAGCGTATCCTGAGTACCACCTCCCAATACATAGCGTACGTTACGACCAACATGAAGTCTAACACTCCCATGATAAAGATAACTGACAAGGCGTCGACTAAGCGAGCAGTTATCAAAGACATCCAGGGCACCATCCTGCAGTTCGTATTCCAGAACCCCGTGACGGCAGACGAAGCAACTGCCTCCCCCGGGGATGAAGTACTCGCCATTCTGTCTGTGGAGCCGCAGCAGACAGGCGGCAGACGACTCTGGCTGTCTGTCTACGAGATCTGCGAAACAGACGCGGGCAGCCTGCACACGTCGGAGGTGTGTCAGCACGTAGTGTGTGAGGCGATGGGGCCGGGCGTCACGCCCAGGATCACAATGCAGAGGGTGGTAGCGAACAAGTCTACTGTGGTCGCTGTGGCTGTGTTCGATACTATCAATATCGGTAAGTGCTGCCTTAGTGACATTCCAAAACTTCAACAATTTATATTTAAACTCAAGTTTCAATTCGCCTGAAGCGCTTACAATATTTCATAACACTATGCAGCACTCTTCCTACCTTTTTTCACAGGTTACACATTCCCGCCCAATTGCAAATGTTTGAAAAACCATCACGGAATCTCTGTCCGGACTTCCGTCACCCCAACTTTCACTGCAATAGTGCAATAGTGCTCCTTAGTTAGGCTGGACCTCTGGAAAATGTATTTTCACTGCTAAATCTGATTTTAACTGTAAAATTACCTTGGAGCACATAGAACGGATGCTTCTATTATTATAGCTTTATAGGATTGACCGGCAATAGTCAGCACACTATAGTCACTTACTCGAGTAGGTTTGACTGTCAATCGATACAAAAATATCAGGGTTAAGACGCGTTAACTTATTCTCTGTACCAAACATGAAACAATATGATCTTACTATAGTTATAATGACAAGTTTTAATCTGCTCATGATATATTGATATTTGCAGATTTAAAATCGACTTATAGAGTTATAGATAAGATGATTTTTATTTAACCATGGTCCTTACTTCACCAAGAAGAGGATTTGTAGCATTTTCTTCACATTTTCAGTAACTCTAAGAGAAGACGAAGATCCGGAGATTAAAACTATCGTATTAGATAGTTTGGAAACTCCGAGTGAGATTGTCAGTTTGTGGCTAAACTACGTCAATAATAAACTCCTTATCATGGCGACATGCACAAGAAATGGATACCTGATGTTCCACGATGTTGGTATGTCACTGTGCGTTTAGTCTGAGTTATTATTATCATTGATCGTACATGGGCTTCACAGGGGCTTATTTCAAATGGATCTATGATCCCTACATAAGTAATCAAAATATGGACCCTTCCGAATTCCAATCTATTCATTATTTTCAGATGAAGGAACGTTATTGGATGACCCTCACCCATTTTTTGAAGGAAATCCAGATGTTCAAGTGAATTGGATGGGATTCCCAGGTACCTTTTAACATATAAACTACTTCAATTTAGAGATTTAGTTCATTTTTAATCCAATTTGGAGGGTAACGGTTTTGTAAGTTTTTGCTGTGATCCTGACAGTCAATATGATTTTATGTAACGCGCGAACGCCTAATCGTCGTTTTGCATGATAGCACAACTTTTCATTGCTGCTATTGCGCGCCGCAAATTTATTTATTAACGGCGCGTTATTTATTGGGCTGATTTGGGCGGCTGCTTGGGAAAAAGAAAGAATAATAAGGCACCGTTGGGCGTTGTTAATAAGGTGCCGTTGTTGAATAGGTATCGCTGTTTGTCATCTATCGTTGTTAATAAGCTACCGTTGTCAATAAGCCAATAATGTACCGATGCTAATAAGGGGTCATCTAGAAATGTGGCCATCACTTCAATCGTAATTTTAATTTCGTCAAATTTCATGAAAATCGCTTACAAAACAGCAATATTACAGTCTTGCGATTTCGGAACATATTCAGATCAAAACTTATCCACCTCTTTGACGCGTCACATAATACCATGATTACAATTTTCCATGATCTTAAATATGTTACTCAATTCACGATACTAATTTTCGGGGTTTCAAAATATTTACTTCTTGTACTTGAACGAAAATGCACTGAACAAATTTTCAGTTCACGATAAAAATTCTAACGATTTGTAATTTATCTCAGAGTTCGTGCAAAATAGTTTATAAGTAGGACTCCAGAAATTAATTCATAAACTGTACTTCTTTCAGATGACATAAGAAGTGACATGAGTTGGACTTCAGTGATAATTGCAACTGATACGGAGTTGTGGATTTATTCTCTGCAAAACTGGGAATATTCTTATAAACTTCATTTGAAGCTTCCTGAGAATAAGGTGATAACAATCGCTAGTTTATCCGATATTGAAACCACAACCTTAAAAACTCAAAGAAAGTTAACTATAGATTAGGAAATTAAGTGCTCGAATCATACGGTCAACCTGCCAAAACCTATTCCAATCATTATATCAGGCGCTGTTCCAAAACCTGCGTTACAACCTGGATTCCCGGGGTCGTTTCCTCATCCTGTCCTCACCGCACTCCTCATTCCTCCTTGTCCTGGAGCTCGTCACAACACAGGGTTACGAGCAACCCGACGCCTTCAGGCGACTCTTCTGCTATCCGATGAGGAGTGGATTCTACGACCTTGCTATCAGTGATGTCGTTAGAGAGGAGGCTGTTATCGGGAGATATGAGGTGAGTTATGAGCGGACATTCATTTTCAGAGGGGCGGGAAATGATTTAGATAATGATTTCGACAGTGATAGTTTTTGGTGCTTCAGTTGATGGTGGTAATTCCTGTGCTAGTGCTGAATGTCTTTCTCGCAGGACCCGGCAGAGAAGGATACGATCAAACTGATAACGATCAGCAGCAACGCAATGTACAAGTGTAACGTGGTGTTTGACACAGGATTCCTAGCCGCTGGTTTGTGAATTCTAGCGTTGCACCTTATTTGAAATTTAACTGTTTAATTTATTTAAGTTTCTTAAATAAATCCTTCGTCTCATCGATTAATATTGCCATTCCGCTGACATTGGACGGCAGAGCACCTCTGAACACGCAGCATCTCCCTCCCAACCACCCCTCATGTCCCCCTCTCCCCTGGCACCCTCCCACCCTGCTATCACACCCCCTCGGAGATCAGCTACAGACAGGAGTACAGACAGGAATGTAGACAGGAGTGCAGACAGGAGCGCAGACAGGAGTGCAGACAGGAGTGCAGACAGGAGTGCAGACAGGACTGCAGACAGGAGTGCAGACAGGACTGCAGACAGGAGTACAGACAGGAATGCAGACAGGAGTGCAGACAGGAGTGCAGACAGGAGTGTAGACAGGAATGCAGACAGGAATGCAGACAGGAGTGTAGAGCGTCCCAAGACAGCTCCCAAGTGTGCGGAGCCGAGCAATGAACTGGGCCTGCCTGGCAGTGACGCAGACTTGCTCCCAACCCCACTCCCGACCCCATCAGGACTAGGTTTGTCTTTTATACGTTTATAGTGTACTTTTTATCGGCAAACTATAGTACAGAAATGTTGCAATGTGACCATCCCATGTCTCCATAGTTACTAATGAAGAAACTACGATTTGATTTTATGTATATTTCAAATTTTTCAGGACTAGAAAAATCTTCTGACTCGAGGGAAGATTTGCTTGCTATCCTCGCTTCAACATTCGTTTATGGTGAGTTCAGAATTCATTCAGGTCAATTTCTTCATTCTTTCATTGATATGGAGTCACAAATCGGAAGAAAAATGATACCACCCACTACAATTTACAGAAATACTATATTAACGGGTCACAACTAATTATTTGGACAAATTCCAATCGCTCTTTTCGGGTGGTAAGTATGTTATTATAGGAGTTGGATATAAATATTCTGGACGTTTAAAGCACGCAGATAAAGAATAAATTGATGCGGAGGACCGTAGATCGATTTTTGGTTTCACAACAGGCAGTTCACAGCAGTTGGTCGAAAAAAATCCTGTACAACTTTGATAGAATGCCTTTTAATTGATGTTTTTATCCTGCTTACTCGGCCACTAAAATCACTTTCAACAAAAAAATTTTCATGGAACCTCGTCACTCACACCCCAAAGAAGTCTTCCATTGGCCTGAACTGTTGCATATTGGGTAATTTCGTGCTTTTAGGGACACAGAATGGCGATTCTCTCTGAAACAACATGGAGTTTTTCACCCTATTAAATTTCAATTACGTTTTTAAGACATTTGCAAGGTCCAAATCACAAATCTTTGCCTTGCAACTCATTCCACGGTTAAAAATGGTCCCTGGTACATCCTTCCTCTGTTTTTCAAGTGCTCAGTCTAGCCTGCAGAAAGTTGCCAAAGTTATAAAAAATGCCAAAATTCAAAAAAATGCAAAATAAGGGTTTTTGGGATATTTTTTCTTCCTGCTGCAGGATTTAGGATGTGTTGAGGGGTCTGATTCGAGGTACCCAACAGTAAAATTAGCCAAAAAATTGATTGGAAGCGGTCATGAAACTCTTTAACCAACCCTGGAATTTCTAAATTGATATTTCGATTTTTTAAGTTGTACAGGAGTTTTTTCGACCAACTGCTGCAAACTGCCTGTTACAAAACCAAAAATCGATCTACGGTCCTCCGCATCAATTTATTCTTAATCTGCGTGCTTTAAACGTCCAGAATATTTATATCCAACTCCTATAATAACATACTTACCACCCGAAAAGAGCGATTGGAATTTGTCCAAATAATTAGTTGTGACCCGTTATTTGGCGTCAATTGGTGTGAGGGCACTGTCTGATAATTTAATTTAGCTTGGAATCATCGGAGTATTAATTAAAATGATACCTTTGATTTCTTTGGCAACACTGCAGCAGTAAATATTTAATTCAATATGATTAATAGAATCATGAATTCGCTCCATAACTTTGCAAAAATTATTTAATAGGTATTTTATTTACAGGCGCAAAAGTAAACATTTACATTGTAAACAAACGTATCATATGCCTACGATCTATGATCTATCGGTTGTTGCACACTATTGTGCAACACGCGAGAACAAGTTTGGGTCAATTTTAGAACTACTACTATATTCAGGATAATTTGATACGTCTTTCAGAATGAACATGAGTCCAATGTTCAGAGTATCGCTTAAATTCTGTAGATTCTTCGAAATGTATTTCATAATTCATCGTATTATATTCTTCACTCCAGGCAATAAATTCAAACTGCCAACCAATCGAGTCCGTCATTTAACTTCACAATTTCACAGCAAACTGCGGATAGTTCGCTTTGTCAGCGCCCACTAAAAGCCTCAGATTTTAGTGTCCATGTTGTCGCGTGTTCAGGGCGTTCCCAGATACCAGACCCCCTTCTTGTAGTCCCAGAGCCATGCCAGCTGTAGGGGGTCGGTGGGTGGGTCGGTGGTGACGACCTCCACCTCCTCCTCCTCCTCCTGCTCGTACTCCACACACCCGTACATCCTCCTGATCTGCTCCACGTCCCGCTTACTGACCCCGCCCCTCTGTCCTATCTCTACACCGGGTGGTATCGTCTGCAGCGGCTCCATGGTGTCCAGCCCGTTGAAGGAGAAGGCGTCGAGCGTGTAGTGCATAAGCGAGGAGTAGTCGTAGGGCACATCGCGCGTGTTGATGATGTGGTCGTCGTACTTCACGAAGTTGTGGCTCCGGTCCGACTTCATGTTCTCCGTGTGGATCTTGATGTAATCGTCCCGGTCAGGACGGCTTTGCTCGTGGAAGAAACCGAGAGCGTGCCCTATTTCGTGGGCTACCAGGCCCATGTTGCCGCACCCAGACCCCAGCGACACTGTCTGAGGACCAGTGGGGGAGCTCTTGCCCACCTTAGACCAGCACCCCTCCGAGTACACGAACTTCAAGTAGACGTTCTCCTTGGACCGGGGCACGAACTTGAGGCAGTGGTGGGGGCTCCCCGGCACCCTGGACTCCTCCTCCCAGTGCTTCATGGCTTTCTCCACCAGGTCCCTCCTCCACTCACTTGTTTCCTCCTCGATGAGGAAGGGGATTACTCCGTAACTCATAGCAGGACTCTTGTCGAAGTGCTGCAGCTGACCATCCCCCCATAGTCGGTAGCTGTTGACTGCTGCTCTGGGGTGTCTCCTCCTCAGCCTGTTCCCTGCTGCCCTCCACATCCTCTTCAACTTCAACTTCTCCTTCCTCGACACCAGATCATCTGCCAGGATCTGCAGCAGCATCTTCTCGTCCATCACGATGTCTCCTTGGAAAAGTGGCATTCCTCCTACTTTTACCATGTCGTTTACAACGTCTATCTTGCTAGGAGTATCCTCAGATTCATCGTTCTTTGGCAGCGCTGAGATGAGTCCAGCGCAACCCATCAGGAAGAGAAATACTTGAAATGGCATGTCCTTAGTACCTGTGAAGAAGTGAAGATTTACCTACAACAGATCATACTTTCAAAAACTTCGAATAATTAATAGCTGCAACAACAAAACATAAACCAAAATCCTCAAGAACAAAATGGTCGGATGAGGAAAGAACGAATACCGGTTAATGGCTATAACAAGGAAAAGTCAACGCGCAATGAATTCCGCATGATCGGTGTCACAATGCTCATTTGCCACAACACACGCATATATAAACCCTGGAGCTATCCGGTAGACGCTATCTGTTGTCTAAATAGGGGAATGACTTATTAGACAGCGACAAAGCCACACAACTGCCTCGCATATCTGCATATTATTCACAGACCCTGCTGTCACACGGATATGTTAATTCAAGCACTGTACCTTAGTACACTTAAGAACGGCGTCACTTAATTAGTGCGGTTTGGGAAAAACCGCACTAATTAAGTGTACAGTAATTAAGTGCACATGAAATTAAGTGAACAATTTCGTGAATTTTGCGTTTTTCGAATTCGTTTTTATACATATTTCGGTTCTCAATTCCATATCGATTATCGTTTTCGATCTCAAGTCATAAAAACCGCACTAATAAAGTGCGCCGATCTTAAAGTGCGCGCCAATTACGTGATGCCGTTCTTAGGTGTACTAAGGTATATGGTAGTGAAGGATGTACTGAGTGTCCGTAGTAATAAATGACGTATGGAAGTAAGTCCAACGATATCGGCGTGATCATTTCGCAGGATATGGAAGATGACGTCATTAAGAATCATATCACTTTTCTAGATATAGGTAATGACGTTCACATTGTCACATCACCAGATCCGGATACCCCGATGATTTGATCCCAAAGTATCGGAGAGGAAAGGATGCGAATACGGAAACGGTATACAAACATACAACTCTGAGGTAGTTCAATTCACTCTGAAGACACAACTCTTCACAACCGAATAAAGCGCAGATTTTAGAGGGGTGGAAGATCAAAGAAAACTGTTCTATCAATGATTTTCCAGGACCTATTTTTAACAGAGATCAAATCGTATCACTAATTATAACCCTCGGTTTGTTGGTCATGGGTTGCAATGAGAAGTCACGTCCGATGGCGGACAAAGATGCTGTAATAAATGGCAGTGTATGCCTTCTTCTTTGACTTAAATTAGTTTTGAAGAATTAATTTCAGCAACAAAGACTCCAGGATTCACTCAAGACCGGGAGAAATTAGGAAATTATTTAATTGGCGGGCAATCTATTGAGTTATAAATATCACTTCATGTACAATGCCAAACTATACGAACTACCTGCAATCGTATTAAAACAAATTTCTAATCTCAGCTCCCACGAAATAATGGAAACTCTATATCCGTGTCTGGTTACTAACTAGCAGGTAATAATTAATATGAGACAACCGTCCGTGGTTCGTACCGCTAAATATTCACCGCCAAAAACCGAATATGTGACAGGTATCAGCTTACCAAGATTAACTCTGTCACCAAATTATAAATTCAGAAAATCTCACATTCCAACTCTCTAAATATTAACCGGTGCCCAGGAAACCCAGAGTTGGAAGACGTGCTGGTGTCTGCTGTCGGAGAATTCGATATCCTGAGTTCTGCAGACTTCACGGAACGGTTTGTGAAGCTGTACAGAGAATATGTAACCACCCAGTGGACCGATGTGCACCCCTCAGCCAGTAACCCTGTCTTCTCGAAACATCTTCTCCTCAAAGGATTTACTTTACAAGGTAAAAGACATGTTGTAGTTACTAGGATTTAATTTGCAAGGTAATAGACATGTTGTACTCGTAGTTATTAGTTAGTTCTCTTCTAACACACTTCGGTTTGGAAGGGCAGGACACTAGGACATAGGTCAACTTTATGTGTTTTGGAACTAAAGGTGGACTTAATATTGTTCGGGTAAATTGGAAATTTCTTGCTTCACATCATTTATATTGAAATGATGTGAGAGGGGGATAGAAAGAGGAGGCAAATGGGGAGAAGTTAGAGACTGGTATTTACTGTCCGAAGGACAGAAGTGCAGCGGCCCGAGGCCGCTACATTAGCAATTTAGCAGTCATTAGCTGTTGGGGTCCTAGATATTATTGCATCCATCAATCCATCATAACCATACATCCAGTACACAGGTTTTCCAGATTTCCATCCTTCACGGCAACTTGGTACTCTGCCGACGGAGGCTCACAGACCCATGACGGACCCTTCCCGGACCCTTCATGGACCTTTCATGGGTCCGTGTCTTAATTTTCCCGGGATCTTCCCGGGCCCATTTCAGGCCCTTCCCGGGAACTTCCCGGGACTTTCCCGGGTCTTTTTCCGAAGTAAAGGGAAACGATATCTATTTTTCAGTAATACGTTACAATGGTGTTTTGCCGTCATAAAACACTTCGCATTATTTTACGAATCACATTTTACCAAAAGGACCCGAGAACTTCCTGGACCCTTCCCGGGTCTTTTTCCGAAGTAAAACGAAACGATACCTATTAGTCAGGAATGTGTTACAATGGTGTTTTGCCGTCATAAAACAATTCGCATTATTTTTCGAATCACATTTATCAAAAGGACCCGGGAACTTCCCGGAACATCTCGAACCCTTTCGGGACTTTCCCGGGTCTTTTTCCGAAGTAAAAAGAAACAATACCTATCAGTCATGTGTTACAATGGTGTTTTGCCGTCATAAAACAATTCGCATTATTTTCCGAATCACATTTACCAAAAGGACCCTTCTCGGAACATTCCCGGGTCTTCTTCTGAAGCGAAAGGAAACGATACCTATTAGTCAGGAATGTCTCCAGTATCATGGTCAGAACCAGGACTCAACGCTACACCCCTTTTCCTTCTACTCCTAAATGCAACACTGCGGTATCCGAGGCCACATCGTTGCCATATGTCCTCGCACAGCCTACGATGGCAACGCCCCCTTCCTTTCCTGTGACCACTGCATCAAGAATATCAGATCAGGATGGAGTGATGAGCCGGAGATTAGGCAGGTGGTGGTTTTCATCAAACCTTGTGACGACCACGCATCACCAGTCATCAGACCTACAAGACCAGTTCCTCCTCCTCGATGCACTACAGGACCCACCTGCCAGCTTCCTCCTCCCCCTGGATCACCCATCCTACCTCCCCTCTCTTCCACTCCTATACCTGCAACATGAGCTCCCGCGTCTGCTCCCCCGCCTCGGGCAACACCTGCTGCAGCTCCCACTAAGAAGACAGGCTTGCCTAAACCAACAGCACCCCCTTGCAGACCACTCCTACCCTCCAGTTCCTCCTCAGACTTGTCCCTATCTCCCCCTGTAAGGAGGCTTCCAACATCCCCTGCCGCCCAGCGGCCAGCAGTCCTCTCCTCCTGGAGCCCAACATTCCCCTCCTGCTGCTGCTCGTCAGTCCCCTCCTGCAGGACCAGCATTCCCTATAGTTCAATACTCATCATCTGGTTCCTCAGATCTCATCCTTCCAATACCTCAGCGTCGAAGGATCCAGTCCTCTTCTTCGCCATCTCCCCCTGCTTTCTCTCCACACAAGCCGAAGAAGAAGAAGGAACCACGTACCCCCCAGCGGACCTTCAACCTGGAGTACCTGTAGAGGCGCTACAGACACGTCCTCAAGATGACAAACAAGGGGATGTCGAAGAAGGACGCTTTGCTGCGGGAAGGGATATCAAACACGCACTTTGATCGAGTGCGGTGTTTTGCGGAGGCTTCCAAGGTTGACAGAGAGTCCCTTCTATCTGCAATGGCCAACCTGAGGAGCCTCACGCAGGAGAGCTTGTATCCAGCTGCCAGGGATATCTGTAACAGAAACCTCCACAAACTGGACACTCAGACTGAAGAGAGAGGTCATGGTTCCTAAGTCGCGTTATTGATCAGTGTATTCTAATTAATATGTTCTTACTGTGTGCGTAATTTAATATAAGATTTTCATCTCGAGATTTATGATACGATTTATTACCTACTTTATCATCTAATTTGCATTGGAACCCTATTTTAGATATCTATTTCGATTTATACTAAAGTTGTTTTTAATCTTTGCATTTATATCACATGTAATTCAGAAGTTGAGTCGTCGACTGTCCATTCCAGTCACGTCATTTTAACTACTAGACAATTGAACTATTCAAGTCAACTAGTCGAATGAATCAATAAATTCAACTAGGCGGATCAACTAGTCGAATCAACTCGTCGAATCAACCGGTCGAGTCAACTAGTCGAGTCAACTAGTCGAGTCAACTAGTCTAGTCAACTAGTCAAGTCAACTAGTCGAGTCAACTAATCGAGTCAAATAGTCGAGTCAAATAGTCGAGTCAACTAGTCGAGTCAACTAGTCGAGTCAACTAGTCGAGTCAACTAGTCGAGTCAACTAGTCGAGTCAACTAGTCGAGTCAACTAGTCGAGTCAACTAGTCGAGTCAACTAGTGGAATCAACTAGTCCTAGAATAATCAACTAGTCAATTAAACGAGTCGAGTCAACTAGTCGAGTCAACCAGTCGAGTCAACTAGTCGAGTCAACTAGTCGAGTCAACTAGTCGAGTCAACTAGTCGAGTCTCAACTAGTCGAGTCAACTAGTCGAGTCAACTAGTCGAGTCAACTAGTCGTAATCGAGTACCAGTCAATAAAACTAGTCGAGTAAGCAAATCGATTCAACTAGTCGAGTCAACTAGTCGATTGATTTTGGAAATCTACTTTACTGAGTTCACCTAAAATAGACCTTAAGTCGAAGTCGACCCTAGTCGATTGTGAAAATACACCTGACAAGCATCAACTCAGTTGATTTTGTAAATACAGTCGAGTCAACTACCTCGAATACACCTTAAGTTCCTGTCGAGTCAACCATGATTGAGTCAACTAGTCGAGGCAACTATCTCAACTAGAATCAACATTTTTAGAATAATCAACCAATCAATAAAACTAGTCGAGTAAGCAAATCAATTCAGCTAGTCCATTCAATTACTAGAGGAACATGGGAATGCTCGGAGGGACTCTAAAACAATGCAGGCTGCAGCTCGCCCATCTGGAGGAAATGAAAACACGAAGCGCAGTCGAGTTGACTGTCCAGCCAAGTTGAGTCAAGTTGACTGTCAAGCCATGTCAAGTAGACTAAACAAGTCGATTAACGATTTAACAAGTCGCCCCGGGAAGTTCCCGAGTCCTTTTGGTAAAATGTGATTCGGAAAGTAATGCGAAGTGTTTTATGACGGCAAAACATCATTTTAACACATTCCTGACTAATAGGTATTGCTTCCTTTTACTAAGGAAAAAGAGCCGGGAAGGGCCTGGGAAGGGTTCGGGAAGTTCTCGGGAAGGGTCTGGGAAGTTCCCGGGAAGGGTCCAGGAAGTCCCCGGGAAAATCAAGACAAGGTCCATGCAAAGGACTGTTAGACGTCCGGCAAGGGTCTGAGAAGGGTCCGTGGGGGTCCGTCAAGGACCCATGAAAGGTCCATGAAGGGTCCGAGAAGGGTCCGTGAGCCTCCGTCGGCAGAGTACCAAGTTGCCTCTTTCATGATATTCCATACCTTGAATCACTATTGCTTTTATATACAGCACACTGGGAAGTTGGCATTGACTGCCAGTGCCCCCTGTGACTGGCTCGTGGCTAACACACTCAAACGAAACTATGAATTCAAATATTGGGACTCACATCCCACAATATCATGGCATCAACAAAGAAAAGTCAGGAACTTACTAGTTAGGGCAGGCCAACGACATTGATCAGGACACAACAAAATTGCATTGATACACCGATACACCGTAGCGTACAGCAAATTTAAATAAAAATTCCATTTATTGAATAATTATGTGAATTGCATAAATTATGTTTGTCTATAGATGCCTACATTCTGCTTTGAATCTCTAAACATGTACACACTATACACTTGGAGCCATCCAGAAATGAACGCATGAAAAATCGTCCAATTTTCGACATTAATGCTACCTCATCACTAGGTACCTCATCATTTCAACCTTCTGAGTTCTGCATTGCTTGTTGATTTTTAGATTTCCCACAGTTTGTCATTGCCAAGGCGATCTGAAGATAGAAAGGTAGGAAAGCGGGGCCAATGTAGTACTAGTTATAAGGTGGTTTTAAGATATTACAGTAAAGCAGTGTCAAAGTAGAAATGTAGGAGCTGGTGTCAATGTAGTAAGGTGGTGTCAAGGTAGTGAGGCCGTGTCGAGCTATTAAATGGTGTCAAGTTAGTAAAGTGGTGCCAAGGTATTGGATGGGTATCAAGGTAGCAAGGCGGTGTCAATGTAGTGAGCTGGTGTCAATGTAGTAAGGAGGTGTCAAGGTAGCAAAGCGGTGTCAAGAAAGTAACGCGGTGTCGAGGCAGTGAAATAATAATGACAAAATGTAGAGGGAGTAAAGTGATGCTGAGGTGAGAAAGCAATTGAGCGGTGTCAAAGTAGTACCTAATACAGTGGCAAGATAATACTGTTGTAAAGTGTAAACTGATGTCAATGTGGTGGTACTAAGGAAACTAGGTGGTCTCAAGGTATTTACGATTGTTAAAGCGGTGTCAAGTTGTTAAAACGGTTTCAAGGTAGAAGAGCGATGCCTGATACAAAAGCAGTGTTAATGTATGTATTAAAGTGGTGTCAATTTGTCATTGAAGTGAAGCGGTGTCAAGTTGACACTGTTAGGTAATGTCAACACGAAGGTAATTGGACCCCAACTAGACGGTACATACAGCAGTATCTTGTGATGACTTGCAGAATTCCTGTGCTTATGTAATGATCAAGCTGTGCAGCTCCTTGCTTGTGGTTCTTTCAGAGAGTGAGAGTATACAAAGGCAAAATTTGAATACCCTCATCCAATTAATTGAAACAGAAGAGCACGTACACTGTACAGTATGTAATATTGCAGTTTTGCGGAAATCCCCGGGGATTTTTGGTCCGAGGCCCAAAAATTTTTTGGGGACCTAAATCAAAGTTCCGCTCTATAACATAAGTGCGAAATTTAGTTTTGAAGCGATTCTGAAAATTTCATGTAAAAAATTGAAAAATGGCTGAGATTTTGAAAAAAAAATGTAAAGTCGATTTTCGCAAAGCAAAACCGCAAACCGAGAAAATGGCGATTTTGTGGTTTTTGAAGGTTTTTCGGACTTCAAATCGCCATTTTAGCAGCAATCAACCCCAAACTTGCAGAGAATACGTAATTCAACGCTATTTATCGAATAAAGTTGGTTTCATCCAGAAATATTGATATTTGGCCAAGTTATGGGCCAAATAGGCTTGCGCAACGCGCGTATGCCCATATATGGGCATACGTTTTTCGGCCATAACTCGGCCATTTTTTGAGATATTGACTTTAATTTTTTTTTTTAATGGTATGGAGACTTATTAAACACTTTTTTTTGAAAAATTGCTCATTTTGTTTTTAGGGCCGCCAGTGGGTTCCCAGCAAAAAAGTTTTTTGGGTCAACCATTATCTCAGAAACGTGTTTTCCAAAAAAAATTGGTTGAACACCCCCCCCCCTTAGGGTATTAAGTCTGCTAGAAGAGCAGCCAAAAAAACAAATACCCGCTCAAATAGTAAGGGGTTGGTATAGAAAGGTGTCAAGGTAGTCAAGTGGTATCGAGGTAGTAAAGAGGTGTCAAGCTTGTAAAGTGGTGACAAGATAGTATTATTGGCATACAGTGGCGAGAAAAAAATTTCAAGGTATCAAAGCTGTGTCAGTGGACGAAGGTAGTGCATTGGTGTCAAGGTATTAAAATTAAAAGGGGTGTCAAGGTGAGAAGATGGTGAAGTGGTGTCAAGTTGTAAATTCAAGGTAATTAATTAAGCGTTGTGACAGCCTGTAGATTTCCATTTAAGGTGTGTCTCTGTTCTGTTGTAATGGGAAGGCTGCTTAGCTCCTGCTTGCGGTATGGACATGCTGTGTAGCTACTGCTTGCGGTATGGACAGGCTGTGGAGCTACTGCTTGCGGTATTGACTGGCTGTGTAGCTACTGCTTGCGGTATGGACATGCTGTGTAGCTACTGCTTGCGGTATGGACATGCTGTGGAGCTACTGCTTGCGGTATGGACATGCTGTGTAGCTACTGCTTGCGGTATGGACAGGCTGTGGAGCTACTGCTTGCGGTATTGACATGCTGTGGCAAAGGACTGGCTGTGGAGCTACTGCTTGCGGTATGGACATGCTGTGTAGCTACTGCTTGTGATATGGACTGGCTGTGGAGCTACTGCTTGCGGTATGGACAGGCTGTGGAGCTACTGCTTGCGGTATGGACAGGCTGTGGAGCTACTGCTTGCGGTATGGACATGCTGTGTAGCAACTGCTTGTGATATGGACTGGCTGTGGAGCTACTGCTTGTTAAAGGCTGTGAATTTGCGGTATGGACAGGCTGTGGAGCTACTGCTTGCGGTATTGACATGCTGTGTAGCAACTGCTTGATATGGACTGGCTGTGGAGCTACTGCTTGCGCGGCTGTGGAGTTATGGACAGGCTGTGGAGCTACTGCTTGCGGTATTGACATGCTGTGTAGCTACTGCTTGTGGTATGGACTGGCTGTGGAGCTACTGCTTGCGGTATGGACAGGCTGTGGAGCTACTGCTTGCGGTATGGACATGCTGTGTAGCTACTGCTTGCGGTATGGACAGTTCAGTTCGCAATTCAACAGATAGCTGTAGGTAGGGGACATTTTTGCGACTGATAAGTGATAATATAAAGGAGAACTCCCGGGCACCTCCAGAAATGACGATAGTTGTATTGTGACTATACACATGTCCTATTTCTCACCTTCCCAGCCACGATCTCTGCCAACCCTCTGTTAAACAATTAAACACTACTTTATACAATCAAATTTGAGATTTTCTGATGACGTTGAAGTTTCGACGAAATTAATTGAATTTCAGAAAAAGTTCGTTTCACTTCGCTTAGCTAAGAAGAGAATAAAGAAAATTATTGATTCTATTATGCGGCTCATAAACAATTATCCGATACTTCAGTTAAGCCTCTTCAATGCCGTTTAGTAAAACAAAGAGGCGTTGGGGATGAAAAAAGGTTGGAATAATATTTTGTTGATCTAGAGTTTTTTAGAATTTAGAATACAGTCTAATTACATAAAGATACTGTAATTTCAGACCGTTAGGTCATCAAAATGATGATCTAAAAATAAATAAATTAAAATCAAAAAGCAGACCCTGAAAAATATGAACAAGGCAAAATAACCAAAAAATACCCTGGAAAACAAATGGAAAACATCCATTCTCAAAAAAATAAGTTGAGTCCAAAATGTCAGCGATGCTAGTGAACGAGTCTATCTTGGGGGTGGAGGTGAGTTTCCTTCTATTGTAGCCTCGTGCTGATATTGGGGACTGTCCTTCGTCTTCGGGAAGCTGATGATCTGATCCTTTCTGATTGTGTGATAACACTCCGGCCCTTCTTTGATTTTCCTCCTCAGATTGTGAAAAAGTTCTCTGTGGGCTTTCCTCTCTTCTTCAGATCTGTCTGGGCTGATGTACACTGAATTATATCCCTTGTTTCCTCGTAACAGATGAGATCTCCTCAACATGGACTCCACAGAACTGGCACTGATCAATGTAACCTTAACAGGTTTGGGTGCTGAATTCGGTCCAGTTCGCCGAATCCGTTCACAGTTCTCGATATGTGGCTGTTCCCCTAGCTGCTTCAATAGTCCAGTCACACTGGTTTTGAGGTTACCCTTCTCTTCAAGTCCGAAGATCATGATGTTCTTGCTCCTGGCGTTATCTTCTGTCACGATTTTCACTGCTTCTTTTACATCTTGCACTATGATTTGATCCATATCAACTTTAGTACTATGCTTCTGCGAACAGACAGCATCTCTATAACTCTTTATCTCCGTCTGCAGCGAAGACTGAACCTGTTTGATCTGCTCCTTGCTTCCTTCCATCACCTCCTTCTTGCCTTCTTTCACTTCCCGCTGCAGCTCTATGATCATCGACTTGTCTCCTAGCGCCTGTTTCTGCTGCTCGTCAACTTCCACCTTCTGCTCGTCAATCTCCACTGTCGCATCTCGTATCAAGTTCCTACCTATTCGCAGATTATCCAATGCTTCAACCATACTCCACAAAAATACACTTGCTTTCAAATTAAGGTCCCTGATTGTTCAATGACTGCATCACCTGCAGAGTTTTATTACAAAGCACAACCGCCTAATTGTTTTTCACTATTCTGTACCACCGTGAAACTGCTCATCACGTGACGCATACGTCATTCCATGCGGATTCAGACCTCGTCTGTTTTGGGCTTGATTCTTTTACCAAGCATTGAAGGTCTCACGAAAAACTAGTACATGGAATGGAAATTGAAGGGCGGTGATTCCAAGCGAATTTTCGATGCAACTGCTTCTTTGAGTAGCACCTGCAGCAGTAGGTACCTCAGCAGTAGGTACCTCACTCGTCCCAAGGTCCATGGATTTGCAGGGAAATAGTTTAGTGAAGCTCTTACCACAGGTTACAGTCTGGACCAGGGAATAGTTGAGTTCGGGAACCCCATAACCAGGATCACACACGATCATCACTTCCTCATTCCTCCTGAAAAAGGGTAGGTTGTCAGCGTTGTTTCCAATCCTCCCGTTCTCAAAGCTCAAATTTTTTGTTTCGCATATCATGTACTCCTTAGAATAGGGATGAACAATTCGTAGATCTGTAAACATTTCAACTTTCACTGGATACGATACGGTCATGAAGTCAGTTGTGAAACCCATGTAATAATCCCTGTTTTTGTATTGCAATCTCTGCATGCTGTAAGTTCTCCTGCTGTTATTTCTCAAAATGAGGTAGGATTGATTCAGTATTTCAACATCAAAACTTCCTCGGAAATTGAAAGGTTCATCCCTATTATTACTAAATTGTCGTGATGTTGCGGTGACTAAAGTTGGAGAAAAGGAACATTCCTCACGCCTTGATGCGTCACGGCCAATGACAAGTCCACGTCCCTTAAGACCACTTATAGAGCGTGGAAAGAAACGGACAACATTTTCCTTTTCCCCAAATCGGAACTGAAGTTCCTGTTTTATTTGCCACTTATTAAATCGGTTATTCCCTGCGGACTTGGAGCAGTCTGTCCACGACAGAATTGGCCACATTTTGGAGCCACGCTGTCGGATACACTTTGCAACCGATAAACACCGGGACCAATTGTTCCTGTCAGTGATGAAAACTGGTCTTGACTCACGGTATATTCTGTTATTGGTAATTGACAAAAGATCGCTTAGCTTCTCCGGCCACTCTAAACACGATCTTCTAAAACTAACTGTGCTCAGGTCTTTGATGGGCACTTCCCATTTGCTATCGAAGTGTTCCTCGTTAAGTAAATGACAGCCATGAGATGACGTAGAGTTATAGGTAAACGCTTTGCAATCCCAGAAGTAATACAAGCAGTAATCCCAACACTGGCTAATATACATTGTGTTGATGCGTCTTATCAGGAAAGTATTGTTTATTGGCGGGGGGACAGAAAAAATACAGTGGATCTTTTCAAGGAGTTGATGAATTCTTTCTACTGGCGGTCTTTTGGAAACATCCTCAATCTCATGAGGCGGGGTTCCGAGGGCATCTCTTTCTTGTTCCAGCAACCATCGGACAGCCGTCAATTCCGGATCCTCGTCCACATAATTCCTATTGACACCCCCAGCGTCCGGGGAGTCACGAGCAGGAGGGTTCGCTTCACTTCTATACTTTTCAATACTTTCCGCGTTGCTTGGCGTACTCTCTACAGTTTCAGTCTTACTCTTATTTATGTATTTACTCTTATTTGGCAACGTTGGAAATGAATGGTTCCAATAGGCGGAATTCGTGCGTAAATAAAGGGTAAAAATAAAGAGTATAAAACCGGCATTGTCGTATCGGTGCACCAAAGCTCTAGCGAAAAACTTTGAACTGATGAACACGCTCACAATACTGCAGAAACAAAATTCAATTAGCGTGAGCTGTCTTTGCACAGTGAGTTCATTGCTAATTATAGATTTGTCGATAAATAATAGATTTGTTACACACAGCCTTTTGTTATTCTAAAAATTAGTTGCTTTAATTTTAAACTTTTCGTAAGAGTAAATGAGGTTCAGATTATCTTAGTACAGAATATTTATACATCACTACAGTGCATACTGCATAGTGGTACTTTATGAAGTATAAATTATTTGAGGGATGCCTGACTGCCCCTAAATTGACTGTATTGAACAGCCGAGTGTTGATACTAGTCTTTAACCTAACATTTCTCCAGAAATAGATGATATCTTAAAGTATCAAATATTTTACAAGGATGTTAAATTGGTACTTGTTTATAAAGCACAAAGCATTGAAAATTGTACAAAACAAAAATACTGATGGCTAAGTGGACCCAGTGGTACATAGAATTAGTTTTTCTTGGTGGATGAAAAATTCGTTTAAATTTAATGTCGTATAGATAATATTTCTTACTATTGCATATGGTACTGTTGCAGTAAATGCACATCTTGGTAATAAAAGAATGAAAACATTAATTGGCACGAGGCGTTGCAAAAGAAAACAATTGCACGGTATTTGCACTGGTACAATAAACATAATTCAAAACCCTGCTTATGATATATTTTTTGAGTGGCTAACTATACGATTTCTTTTATTGCTATTGCCAATTGCCATCTTACCAAATAAAAAGAATGAAAAATTGTTGACTTTTTGGTGATTTCAAAAGAAACATCATATTTCTACACAAACAGTTCAAAAACCCATAATGAAGCAACATGTCGATATTTTGCCGCTTGTCCCAAATCTAAGTCTGTAAATAAAAACCTAAAAAGGACTGAAAACATCACACTGAAATACTTTTCTTTCACTTTTTCTGTCTTTGTTTCTGTTTTTCTTTTCATTTTTTATTGATTATGATTGTTCAGTTCGTTTAAGTGCTTGATATACGGCCTGCAGAACAATGTCACACACGACGGGTTTCGGCTCAATATAATCGTTTGACCCTTCTCAAAGAAAAAGAAACTGAAACAGAACTATGAACAAGAGTAGCTAGAAAACAAATACCCTCTCAAACAGTAAGGGGTTGGTGTAAGGGGTTGGTGTAGGAATTCTTTCATAATGTTGTTAGCGAGAATATCAAAATTCTTTGGCCTGGGGAAATAATCTTTTGGGAGATCAGAAGTTCACTCACAGCAAGTTTGCCAGAAGAATAGCACACAAATAGGAAACAGCTAAAATAGTAACAGGTAGGAACCCTTTCATTGCCTTGCCTGGGAGACCAGATCCTTCCTTTGGCCCGGGAAGTCCGAAGAAATACCGGAACGACCCTGACTTGGTGATCAGATGCGATAAAATGTAAGTAACGAGTGTTGTGAGAACAAGGCTCACTGGTAGGGTCCTTAAGAATGGAACCCACGTGGTGCCAGATAAGATGGTTATGATAACCTGCATATGGATGACGTAAAATGGCATGGCAAGGACCCTGAAAGTACTATGCCAGCTTTTAGGTTCTGTGAAAAAGTCCCGAGCTAGAGCTAGGGAACCTACTATGAAGAACCACTGACATATTCCATCAACAAGGCCTCGAATGATTGCATTCAGTTGATATTGAGAAATTAAGCTGGCAAAAGCAACTCCTAAACAGAGGATTGTGCCGAGAATAAAACAGGTCCAAGCCCACCTCTTGCTCTCTTGTTTAACCTCCCTCTCTGCAGCTGCTATAGCATAACCCAGTACATAAACCACCAAGTGAGGAAAAAATGGCTTCGTGGTGAAAACAGTGATGGTTTCATCTCCAATCATTTCAGAGATGTCATCAAACGGAATCAGATTTTGAAGAGCTTGGACAACTGCCAACAGTATTCCCGGGACTAGTACCATCCTGAAAGGTCCATCTAAAATCGATATCACAGATTGAACAAACTCCTGTGGTGTGGTGGCGGGTTTGAAAAGGAAGTTGAGGCAGCAGAATACCTTTGTGAGACAATTGAAAGGCTTGACAGTGCAGCAGCCCCTTGTAGATTCACAATACGGCACATGTGGATTGGATGCTTTATTATGGGCCGGATGGAAAACTCTAAACCAGAAAGTGAACATCTGAGCATAGATGAAGAGATAAATCAAAAACCATCCCTGTCTGAAAGCTGTGATTGCATTCTTGTAATCTTCCTTGATTTTTTCCACGTAGGTCCCTTCAAACTTAGAAGTAGGGGAGAAGTATGCTAGAGTGACAGGGAACTGGGTGAAAACCGCCAGGAAAAGGGCTGGCACCAGCAATCGATGAACTCTTTCTTTCCGAAACTGAGTGCCTGATCTTTTGAAGAGAGCTGAGTAAACATTCTGGCCGGATAGAAAAAAGAACATTGGCATTATCCATGAATTCATGAAGTAGTTTAAGACAAAAGCCATGTTACCAAGGGAAGTAATAGTGTCTAGAGACGAGCTGGGTTATGTTGGGATAGCTCAGGTATAAGTAGTGGTCCTTGTACTTGTAGGGAGTGTAAAAACACACCAGGTGGAATAAGTACACCACATAAGTCAGGAATATCATGATAACATCTACGTAGATTTTTCGGGTCGGAGGGCTCACGGTCATTTCCATGTTGTTACTTTCACCAACCAGGAAGGTTGTTTCTTTAGCTTCAGCCTGTTGTACAGGATCAGTTGGTGTTCCTGGACTTGGGTTAGTTAGTGATCCTTCGCGGTCACCTGTCATCTTCGAACTGCTTCCACTGGAAGCTCTAGCTCCTATCGAAGTTCTCGACCTGGAAGTTCCAGGTTGAGAACTTCGAGAGGAGCTAGAGCTTTCTTCCATTGCAAAATCTTCAAGTTTGGAGGATTATAACTTTTGCAGATATCACTTTAGATGAAATATTTACGAATTTTTTTCTCATAAACTGAGCGATATTCGAGTTTTTCACCAAGAAAAATTCAATTACTCGCGCCGATGCTACAAGCAGGAACCAGGCGTATCCAGTCGAAACGAGCCGATAAAAGCGGAGCGACCTGAAACGAGCCCAAACCTACCCAAAAGCCTCCCCGAGTTAAGCCGAATCAACCCGAAACAAGCCGATTTAGGGTTAGGCTGTGGTTGACTCACTTTTTTCTGGTTGATTCGCTTGTTTACTTGTTTCGGCTTGGTTCGCTTGTTTCGGGTTTATTCGCTTGTTTTGGATCGTTTTGGCTTGAATTAGGGAGGCTTTTGGGTTGGTTCGGGTCGGTTTCGGTTTGTTCTGCTTGCTTCGGCTTGTTTTGACCAGTTCCTGTTTGTAGTATCAACAAGAATGGAATCCTTTTATGTGGAGGTTAAAATTAAGAGATTATCAATTATCTTTGAGGTATAAGAGGCTTTTCCCAGAAAAAATCGGTAGATTGTTCAAAAAAGTTCCAATCAAATATGGATTGAAATCACAGTAAACTAAAAGTCGCATTCTATAAAATTCAAAGTTACATTACATAGGCCTGATGGAGGCAAATATGCAATATTGAAATTATCGAAAAAATAAGATGTGACCTTCTCATGTTTGATGGAGGCAGAACTAAAGTTTTTCCTCAATTTGGTTAAAGACATACTTTTCAGCTGTTAAATCCGGCAGGCATGGGCAGTCCGGCAATAAATTAATTTTTCAATCACCAGCACTTTCAATAAGTTCATTATAACTTGCCATTTGATTTTAATTGGCTGTGTTGTTAAGTTACAATTTTTTGGGTAAAACGGTCATCCGCGGATGCCTTCAAATGTGAGGCAAAGCCTCTATACAGTAAACATTTTAAACATTTATATTATCAAGGGGATATTACAGTTGTAGAACTAAAATTGTCCCTCGTGTGGTATAATGTCACTGTTTGTCATCAGTGGGTTTTCCTCGGAATCCTCTGATGGCAGCAAGAGTTGGTCTCTTGGTGTGGTGGCTTCTTCCCATTGCCCCGCTGGTTGAGAACACGAGTGGTGTGAAGGTGGCTTTCTCAACCTGGATGACCCTGTCGTTGTACACCCTCTTCTCTTGCTCGTGCTTGTGGAACACCGTGTCGATGGGGCCGCTGTTTGAGGCATTCCCGTCATGAAACACCCGGACATCAAAGAAGGTCTTCTCCATGGTGTTCCATATACCCCGTGCGGAGATGTCCAGCCTTGCGTCTGGTTGGGTGTTAGTCGACCTCAGGCGAAATGTTTCACCTGTCATTTTTCTTTGACTTCCTCCATGAGCTTATCTGATTATGCCGCAAGTCCGTGAAGCCTCCTTTGGCACAAGACAGTGCATGATCTATCGAGTTGGGCTTAAGATCATTAAGTTACAATTACACTTCTTAATATAAAAAATAGGTCCTTCTCCCCTAAGTTTTGCCATTTTCATTTAGGGCCCCTTTCAATAATCACACTCTCCTTTGTTTCAGATTCGAGAGGCATCACAGATGTAATTCGGGCAGTGCCAGAATTGGGCAGCTATTTCGTGGATTTCCTGCTCAATTTCGTGGGTTGCCTGTTCTCTGATAGTAACCGTCGACTAGCTCTATTTCAATTCAACTGTAAGTTTGCTATAACTTTGAACTGCCAGGCAGCCACATCAACTCCTGATTCATAGAAAATTCAAAAGTTTATGCGCCTCATTATGAATAATTAATTTTGATTCCATTGAAAGTATAATTTTCATGGACCATAATATAATGAAGTTATAATTTTCCACGAAAATTTAGTCTTTCGCTGTATCTCAGATTTCCGGGATATTATCATTGATTTATACGAGTCTGGTCTTCCTGATGTGGAGACAACTCGTCGAATGTTGCTCAGACTGTTTGAGCAACTCGTCAAGAGCAAGTTCTTTGATACTGCTGACCAAGAAGATACTCAGCTGTACAATGACTGGATGGAATTCATACGAGCCAATGTGAGTTCACTTATTCACTTAAGCATCTGTTTGACTTATCTACAAGTTACCTGCTTTTATAACCTCTATTATCCTTCAAGCCAATCGTAATTGCACTGAGAAGGAGCAAAATTTCCAGAACGCATCATTTTAAATTATTATCATGGCGGATCGCACGATCAATGCTGAAACCGACCCGGTATCAAGTGATAATTCCAATTTCCAGTACAGTATTCGGAAGTGCTACACCGACAATGCTATCCAATTGTCGAAATTGCGCAGCGTTGCAGTGGTTAAGCGGTTGTGCTATCGTGTTGTTGAGTAAACACTATATCACTACTATTCCATTTCAGTTGAACATGATGATAAACGTTGTGAAGAAGATAGAGCCTCAAAACATCGCTTTCCTACTGGATATCAAGGATGTTATACAATGCCTTGAGATTAGCTTGCCTTCCTTCGACGAGATGAATAGCTTAGGTAAATTCATAACTTCACTACTAATCATGCTTCTTACAACTTTTATTTATTTTTTGGGAACAAAGGATCGGTTCTCTGGATGCTTGAGAAATTCTATAATTGAACACAATGGACACTCAGTGATATATTAATTTAGTAAAACTTTCTCCCCACCTTTTCCAGGTGACTTAGCCCTAACCCGTACATCCTAGGTGACAAGGTTCCCGGACACTCCGCCAACCAACAGGAACGTGACTTCCACATCATATCGCTGCTGGAGTACCTGGACAGCACACCAGAGGCAGACTTCGACCCTGACAAAGCCCAGAGGGAAGTGAGGGGCATCAGCGGGGCTAGTGATGCGGAGGAAAGGGTCACCATGGTCAATGCCATTGTGGACAACTACCATGGGAAAGGTAGCGTGATCAGGGGAAAGAGTTGATGAAAACGTTATTTAAATTCTACATTTTACATTCATTCAAACCGTGTCTTATCGTTGAATTTGTACCTTGTACTTAAAATACCGCTCATTTATCTTCTATCTTTTGATTCACAACTTCCATTGCTCTACACCAGGCCTTCTGGTAACACGAATACCCACGCAAATAATCCTCAGACTGGTACAGCACCATGCTAGTCAGACTATTCGAGGAGGAGCCTGATATTGCTCCTCTGGTAGAGGAAAGACTTGTGGAGAAGACATCCGCCTGGCTCAAAGATCACGATATTCCCATCTGCCGCAGTGAGTTTGCCGTATCATTTAGAGATTTAGATGAATCAAGGCATGTTTTAGCTTAATGTCGAACAAATTCAAGAAAATTTTAAATCTTAAGTAGGTAAGTGCGTCATGTGATCATTCAGTCCATCTGAATATTCCCTCAGTAAACCCCGTGTTTCTCAGACAGGAAGCTGCCCTCTGGAGGCCCCCTCACCGCAGGCAACTATTTCTACTGCTCCGGCACCAGCGCTCTCTCCTTCTGCATCCACCGCTCCGACCAACTCCCCTTCCTCAACCTCATGAACCGCACCCTCTTCGAGCTGCTCGGCAACCCGCCAACCAATCACAGCCCAGAACCCGCGTCACGTGACTACGACCCCCGTGTGGGGGACCTTGTGGCGTGTTTCCGAGGACATGAAACATGGCAACGGGGCCAAGTCGTCAACGTGTACGATAACGAGGACATCAGAGTCCTGCTGGTCGACTACGGGGACGTGGTCTCCACGAACTCGGAGTGTCTGCGCCCTCTGCCGGCATTCCGGGACATGGCGGCCAAGTGTCGGCGAGTGCGGGTACACGGCGTGCTGTGTCCGGAGGAGCACAGGACGGAGGTCATGGACCAGTTCAAGGAGCTGGTGGAGACGGAGGAGTTGCGGGTGTACCCCGTGGCGGGCGGGGAGTGTGCCAGTGTGGCTATCCGGCTCCTCGACGGCAAGGACTTCGCGCAGTTGCTCCACGAGAGTGGTATAGTGGCGTGGAGTGAGGGGGAGGTGGATGTCTGGGTGGATGTTCCTAACGCCAACAAGACCAAACCAGATTTACTCCCGCAGACTTGTAGTCTCCCTTATCCTTTATCAGTATGGGGTCGAATGATTGATCATGTCTTCTGATTTGCTTGAAAATATTCCGCTAGAACATGGTGGTTGTTTAAAAAAATTCAACATAACTTTTCAGATTTACTCCCATCGGCCATCAATCTAAAGCAGGAAAAGATTGAAAAACTAATTGGTGCGTTTGTCTCCCTCAACAAATTTACAAGATCATGGAACAATCTTGAAGCTGAGATAAAGCATGTCGTTTTGATAAAGGTACGCGTTAATAACTCATGATTTTTACAAGGTCTTTATCGCTCATCGTGGTATATGGTCAGTCTCCATTGACAAGTTTAAATTTTCGCTCTGAAACCCTTATAAACCTTCATTCCCAACCCCATATCTCCTTCAGGTGAAGAACGCTCTCGGAGAGGAGGCTATCTTCAAGAAGAGAGGTAAGTCAATATCGACACAGCCCAAACTGTATACTGGCATTTTCTCCATTGAAATTAATGCATGGTAACGTAGCCATTTACTAGCTATATGAATTTCACGCATTTGAAACCTTGGAATTCTGTAATTTTGACGGGCTCATGTACTCATTAGTAAGGGTCGTGTGTGCTCTGAACTGTAACCCCCTGTGAACTTAATAGTTAAGTAGGTCTGAGAACGTTTTTCGATAGCTCATAGTCCATATAGATTCACCAAAAACTCCCATGATTCCGAGTTGGGGAAACCCCTTTTTGGACCCCTTTCTCCCGAATTGGGCCAAAAACTTCAACCGGCAATATCTAAGAGAAAATACCGGACTAAATTTTCACGGACATTAGTTTCACGGAAAAAATTTTCACGGACATCTTTATATTCACGCAGTACGCTGAGAGGCTCTGCGTGACTGTAATGTACGTGATAATTATATGTTTGATAAGGTAGTTCACTTCTTACGCTATAATATCTTGTTACAAAGTATACTTAAAGTCTATACATCATTATTAGGCCTAGTGTTTGGGTTTAACTTTTTTACTTTGGTGTTGAGTGCTTAATTAATGATAGTGAGAATTTGAGATCATCATTTGGTGTATGTAAAGTTTTAACAATGCAACGATCTATAATCAATCAATCTTCAGCAGCCTACAATCGTTCATTCGTTCACGTCATATCTGTCTGTCTTATCTCATGTCGTGAAAAGTAAACTTATGGTCGTTTGTTGATTATTCTGTGAGGGTAACTCATGATTTTTTATTCAGACTCTGTGGTAGAATGGCCCATGGTCATTTATTCTGTTATCTGTGATAGTAGATATGGTAACTCATGGTCGTTTATTACGTGATCGGGTAACTCATGGTCGTTTATCTTGTGACAGGATTTCCTTAACGCTTAATACATGTCATTGTAATCTGTTCGTATCGTTTCTCGAATATTATCTCGTCACGTCAACTTTCTACGGCTTTCTGCACCGTTTCATTCGTGGTGCTGGCACTAATTCAGGGTGGCACAATAATTATATCTTCCAACATTTACCATTCGCTCTTGTTTTCCTCCATTGTGAAGATATCATGTTCATTGTTCCGGAGTGTGAGAAATTACTGAATCATTCTGAGAAGGTTCTAGTATAGTGAGCAGATCTTCTAGTCTGCAATGGTAACATGTATGCTGTGCAGCTAACCATGTGCCACGTGCTCATCTCTCAATGGTAAATACTGGTCACGTGACACTATGCAGTTATTAGATTTATGATTTAGACCACCAAAATAATATATTTGCATTTGAGGATATGGATCTTCTTTCTGCGACCGTTGGTTTACTCCCCTTGCTCAACCATGATCGGAATGGTTCATAGACGATTCATTGATTGATTGATTGGCTGCCTGAGGTAAAACTGATTTCTTGAACTTTCTAGACCAAATCTCTAGAGCCGATTCCTCTATATCGTCAGGGGTGACAGTGGTTTTGTATTTCAGGTGTTGCCAGTAACTGTTCACCTTATAATTTAGGTTTACCATAGTATAAACTGTATAGTTTGTTACACGGGCAGTACTCATGGAATCCGATAGTTAATAAGTGTTTTGTATTTGATGATAGCTTACAATGTTACCGTTGTGAATTGTTGATCTAGTGGAACGGATTTTCCATTTCCTCATTTCACCTCGTAATATTTTACGGTTCACCTCGAGGCTAAGGTTATAGTTGGACCTTAGGGTTGGGGTTAGGGATAGATCTAAGTTGTTGGGTAAGGTAAGCGTTAAGGAACTAGACTTATAAAAATAGGAAGATTAAGTACCGTGAGGTGAGATGTCGTGAGGTGGGAGGTCGGGCTCCCCTGAACTATACCGATACTAAACGGTGATTGTATGAGTAAAAGTTAATTAATCAATGAATAAAATTAAATTTGTTAATGGCATTACGTGCTGTTGTGAAATATGATCCTTCAATTACCTATCATATAGAAATTAGCAACACAATAAAGAGATCTGTCTAACTAGGAAAACTTCAATTAATACTCTATTTGATCCTCATGCCTTCCGGAGCGTGCATTGAAGTGTTTCAACGACTTCATTGACTTAGTATCTTAACATCAACAATTATTTAAAATCTTAAATCATAATTTGATTTTCTGCCATTCTCGCTGGTTCTTCTCACATATCCTCTTTCTAATTCCATTATTTTGTTCATTTCCGATGAATCACCCAGATCACCCCAGTATTCCCTGCTAATTCTGTTCCACTCATGACTACATATTTAGCTCCAAGGGAGGTTCCATGGCTGATCCTACTCCAGTCACACCTGGACCCCCACTCTTAAACCATGATTCATCTGCAAATGATAGAACACCCCCTGAGAAGAATCACCAACCTCGCAAATACGTCAGACCCAAGCTGCCCCTTTACAGATTTGGATACCCCAAACTTCCTTACTTTCAACCTCGAATATCACCACGCCCAAAGAGGAAGCATTTCAGCCGTGGGTCTGAGCTGTGGTCCCACGCTGCACTCATCCTCATATACGGCTCTTATAACGTGTACCACGTGGCTAAAGACCAGGCCCTGCCCCTCCCAGACAACCTGAGGTCTTCCTGGTGGCTGATCAACAAAGCCGCGCAGTTCATGCCCGCTGTTGCTTCTGACTTATGTGGCTTGATAGAATCTGACACTGTCAAGGACGCTGACAGTGTCCGTCTCGTGATATTCTCCCTCAACTACGTCAATAAGTATTACGAAGAGGCCATGAGTGAGTTGAGAGAAGGGACCATCAGGGCTATCGAAACAGTCCAGCGTTTGTACCCTCTAGCAGAAATCCTTCTGATCGGAGAGGTGCCACCTGCACCAGACTACCTTCTGCCCAGGAGATCCCGGGGCAAGCAGAGATTCCTTGCCAACATTGTGCAATTCAACAAATATTTGTTAAACATTTGTCATAAGATGGAAGTGGGGTTTATTGACCCCTTTTGCCGGTTCCTTACTAAACGAGGGTTACCGCGTGCGAGATTTTACCAAGGTCATGGTAACCATCCCAATCATCTCTCTTATGAAGGACGTCAAGTCATTTCCCGGGCTATATCCATATACATCGAGGAAGTTGGTGAGAAAATGATGCTCAATTCGAATTGTACCTTTTACTCTTTTATTATATTATTTTCTGCTAAATCTCTGATATAGGTCAAAGTTTGGTCCTGATGTTTCAGCATCCAAACATAAGTGCCAGTAAAAGTTTTATCCTTTCAATCGCGACACACCTTGCCTTCAGTTTCACCTAAGTGTGACAGTAAGTCGGGAGGTTAAATGCCGTCCAGCCTCCTCCGACTCAGACCCCCTTAACCCCCTCTACCTTCGACCTCCTCCTTCGAAATAAAAAAGCAAGATCCTCCAGACCATCGTCCAAAGAGGCCCCTCAGACTGCCTCCAGACCATCCTCCAAAGAGGCCCCTCAGACTGCCTCCAGACCATCGTCCAAAGAAGCCCCTCAGACCGCTGCCCCTCACTCCAGACCATCGTCCAGAGAAGCCCCCCAGACTCCCGCCCCTCACTCCACCAAGTCATCAGACTCCCCTAAACTCTCCACAGATTCTGGTCAACTCCCCAAATCTTCACAGCCCTCTGTAGAGCCAGTGAAACGCTTGGAATCCCCCAAACCTGGTCCAGTGGAGTCTTCTCGAGCACCCACTAAAGCACCGGATGCCCCCAGGAATCCGGGGCCTGCTGCCCGCGCCTCTAACCCCGAACCCCTCCCTGCCGCTGCAGCCCCTGAAGAGAGACAGAGCAGTCACTCCGACGATCCCGGGGCTTCCTCAAGCACATCCATCCCCACATTTGCTTCACTCGACATCAGAGAGGTAAGAAAAAAATAGCATCCGAACATTTGGTGGGGTATCAATGGTTGAATGGTAGTCGGCATTCTTGCAGACTGCAGCTAACGGGTGATAACTAAAAATGGGACTTTTTTGTAATTTCAACTCCATATCTTGCACATGCAACCATATCCAAATGCCTTCTGAATATCGAGAAATGAGTGATAGTGAGCAAAAATGAATTATGCCACTTCTTTAATAGATACTTAGATAAGCATGGGGCTTCTTTTGAAAAAGTCCCATTTTTTAGTTATCACCCTTATGTCACTCTCATCCCCTTAGTGAATGGTGAACCTGATAACAGATCCCTGTTATCGCAACTTAACGCTGAGTGCATTTTGACAATATGAGCTGAAATGGTGCCAAAAAGTATTAAACTTATCGTCTAAGCTGCATGATTTAAATTTTGAAATTAACCTGGTTGTTGAGGGAGGGATTAAGGAACGTTTTAACTATAAACGGGGTTTGAAAAGGGTAACCCTACACCGGCCAAAGTTGTGTCTATGTACGATGTGGTTCACGTGTACAATAATTTGTACTTGTTATAAATTGCATTGTATAAAATAATGTATATTGTGTATATTGTTTTAATCGCAATATCACATTTCCTCGACATGCAATCTCTTTTACTTGTGTTGTGACGGGTGGTGGATTTAACCCCAAATGAAGTGAAAATACACAGAATTGTGGGCCTAAAACTTTCATAAAACTTTTAATTATTCTGTTTTCGCTGCTCATTCGTTGTCAGTGCTAGTCATGAGTCCTGTAGTCAGTGATACTGTTCAGGCCCAAGAAAAGGTGAAGTACATCGACCCGTCAAAAGCTGTCAGCTTGAGGAACATCAACGAGAGTCTGAGGCGAGCTGCGCGGGATATAGAGAATGTCTCCGCGAAGAGAGGTTGGTTCCCTGAGACTCGGGAATGGGCTGCTGTAACTAACTTGGTAACTTGGTAGGGTTTATCCGTTGAGTTGGAAGGGTCATCAGAGTTCCGACCACCGCGCTGGCGAATAGTCTACCAGAGAGTTGGACCAGCTGCAGCTGTAGCCAGCGACCGGAGGCTCGTCCGGTATCAAGGAAAGAAATTTCGACAAGCTAGACTTAAACGTGTCAAAGGTTTCTGCAGCTTTCACATGGCTAGGTACCTTATTCCATAACTTTGGTCCTTGTACCGCAAATGAACTGTCATAGAGTGTTTGATTTCTCGAGGAGCTTGACTTTGCTAGTGGTGGGATGACAGCTACCATACCGTTTCTCGATGTCATCTTGAATGAAGTGTCACAGGAATTCGGGACTACATTGTGGAGAATCTTCCACATCGTCAGAATGACATATCTCTCCCGTCTACGCTGCAGTGACATGAGCTTCAATTGGGAGAGCCTTTCCCAATAGGTCAGATTCTGTAATCCAGAAATTCGTCTTGTGAAAGTTCTCTGAACTCCCTCTATCAGTTGGATCTCAGTCACCTTACCAGGGTTCCACAGAGGACAGCAGTACTCCAATGTGCTTCTAACTAGCGACTTGTAAAGAGTAGCCATACAAATCCTATCACGAGTTTTAAACACACTGAACACCCAAGATAGTTTGCTCCTAGCTTTTGAAACCATCGTACCTATGTGTTTCGACCAGCTTAGATCACTTGATACCATAACTCCAAGGTCTCTGACTTGATCAACCGGGTAAAGTACTTCTTCTCCGGAGACTCTGTATTGCAATGTTTCAGCGAAGAAAGGAAGTTCAAGGTTCAAACTATTCCTATTATGTAGGTGGTTTAGGAGTTCAAACTTCTGCTCATGTAGCTTCATATTGTTAGAGCGTGACCAGTCAAGAATCCTAAACAGGTCCTCCTGAAGTAGGAGACAATCTTCAAAACAGTCAATCTGTTTAGAGACCCGAGTGTCGTCAGCGAAGAAGCTCAGCTTGGATGAGTCCACAACAAGCTCAAGGTCGTTAATGAACAATATAAAGAGAAGTGGCCCTAACACACTTCCCTGAGGAACACCACTCAACACCCTCGCAATATAGGAGTGAACACCGTTCAACACAACAACTTGCTTACGGTCCGTGAGGAAGGACTCTATCCATTTTACGACTTTACCGTGGAATCCATACCTCTTAAGCTTCAGGATAAGTAGTTCCAAGTCAACTTTGTCGAACGCTTTTGCGTAATCAAGGTAAATAGAGTCCGTGTCTTTACCACGAGTAAAGCCTTCTATGATGTCATCGAAGTGATCCAGCATTTGAGTCAAACAGCTCCGATTAGATCTGAAGCCATGCTGTTTATCAGTTAAGAGGTTGTTATCTTCGAGATGACGCACCATGTGCTTCCTGACAACCCTCTCATAAACCTTGACTACGTGGGATGTCAATGTGACTGGCCTGTAGTTTGCAGCTTCACATCTACTACCTTTCTTAAACAAAGGAGTGACAAACCCCTTCTTGTAGAAACTTGGCACAATCCCAGATGACATTGACTCTGACCACAGCAGATGGATCGGGACACTGAGACTGGTAGCACATTTCTTCAGTAGAATAGCTGGTATGCCATCAGGTCCCGGAGCAGAGTCCAGTTTTATTTCCGATATAGCCTCTTCAATGCAGTTCCTACTGAACACAAGCTCTGTGTCGTTGCTGAGGAGGGGTGGCACCGTGAAGGAAGGATCGGACTTTTCCGGGCAGTTAGGATCACTGAACACAGAGCAGAACTGTTGTTGCAGGATATCAGCAAGTTCCTTCCGTTCAGTAACAAGCTCTTTTTCACAGTACCCTGGAATCTCAAGCTGGGCATCGCTGATATAAGATTTCAGCCAGGATTCTGTGATCGCAATGAAGGGGAATAACTGACCAGACAGTCGCTTCTCCTCAACATGACCAATAAGGTCATGAAGTTTCCATCTGCCGACAGCTTTAGCAGATGGATTGAAACTCCTAGCGTTTAGTAGTAGGAGTGATGAGAGTAAGGAATTTGCTGGGGTAGCCTGGCCATTCCTGTAGTCTCATATCATGGAAAAATGGACAAATCGATCATTTCCAATATTAGTCATGATTCATAGGTTGTTGATTAAATAGGCTTGGCTTCATAAACTTATGAAAATTCCCTTTGAAATTAGATTCATAGAACATGATATTAGTAAAACTCATTACTCCATCCAGCCTCAGCACTTACTCATTTAACCCTATTTAATACTCATTACTCCATCCAGCCACAGCACTAACTCATTTAGCCCTATTTAAAACTCATTACTCCATCCAGTCACAGCACTCACTCATTTAGCCCTATTTAAGACTCATTACTCCATCCAGCCGCAGCACTTACTCATTTAGCCCTATCCAAGACTCATTACTCCATCCAGCCGCAGCACTTACTCATTTAGCCCTATTTAAGACTCATTACTCCATCCAGCCACAGCACTTACTCATTTAGCCCTATTTAAGACTCATTACTCCATCCAGCCACAGCACTTACTCATTTAGCCCTATTTAAGACTCATTACTCCATCCAGCCACAGCACTTACTCATTTAGCCCTATTTAAGACTCATTACTCCATCCAGCCACAGCACTTACTCATTTAGCCCTATTTAAGACTCATAACCCCATCCAGCCACAGCACTTACTCATTTAGCCCTATTTAAGACTCATTACTCCATCCAGCCACAGCACTTACTCATTTAGCCCTATTTAAGACTCATTACTCCATCCAGCCACAGCACTTACTCATTTAGTCCTATTTAAGACTCATTACTCCATCCAGCCACAGCACTTACTCGTTTAGCCCTATTTAAGACTCATAACTCCATCCAGCCACAGCACTTACTCATTTAGCCCTATTTAAGACTCATTACTCCATCCAGCCACAGCACTAGACGAGCAGCAACTGAGGGAAGTGGTGGAGACTAACATGGTCAACCGGGGTCCAAACTATGAGCAGGATATCAAGGAATGTGCTAACATCTTCTTTGATAAAGCTTACTCTGTCTTTTGCGAGAGCATTGATACTCTTTATGAGTAAGTATGAACTCTCTATGAGTAAGTATGAAATTTCATAATTATTATCTTTGTGATTAATGGATATAAATTTCATGTCTTGAAACTTTTGAAACTTTTCGACTAACATTATCAAAACTTTGCTTATAATCTTGTAAAATTATTTCAGAAGAGAGATGGTGAACAAAATGAAAGCTGAGTTGAATAAGATTTTCAATCTCCAAGAGAAGATCACATTCACTCCGGACCAGACGAGAATACAGAGTGACGTCGCTACAGTGGTCGAGGTGAGACGACACTCGATCAAATGATAGGTAGTTTGATAATGTATCTCTGTTTGGAGAATTGAATCTTCAATGTTTAAGAAGGATATGAGGTTCTCATAATTTGTTTTGCAATGGGAGTGAAGACTGCAATATCCTAGAGTATTGGCAGTGTAGACTGCAATATCCTAGAATTTCAACAAATAGTTTCCAGCGCCTCATCAGAAAATTCCACATCTGACAGTTCCTGATGCATGTTCTGGGTACTGACCTGTTGATTATTAGGGTTCTTTTCAGCATGTCCGGAGTGACGTACAGACAGCACTTGACACCAGACTGTCCAATGATGAGACCTTGAAACGGCACATGAAGGAGGTCCTGCTCCCAAGTTGGAGGAAGTCACTGGATTGCATCTACAACGACTTCCAGGCTACCCTCAAACACGAACTCAACCACTACCTCAGCACAGTAAATCAGGTATTGGTATCCACTAACTATCAGTTAGTATGATTAATCAACCAGTTTATCGTGACGATGTCTTTTATCCGGAATAATGATTATCATTAAACTAGAACAAACTACAACATGTCAGTTGGCACACCCAATACGACACATGTCAGTCGACAGACCCACCCCATGTCAGTTGGCACACCCAACCCATGTCAGCTAGCCAACCCACCCCATGTCACTATTGACGCACCGCACTCTCAGGCTGAGCGAAGGAGCGAGGAAGCAGTGCTGGAGGAGCTGGACCGTGTTGACCGGGCACTTGACAACTTGCTGGACTGGCAGAACCATGCCAGGTGCAAGTACGACAACGTATGTACCAACATGGAGAGGGAACTCGTGGGGGCCATTGAGGACATGTACACCAGACATCGTCAATAGTGGGACTCACCCGAATACTGAGCTATCGTCCTGAGTTAGTCGAGATACTGAGCTATTCAGGTTACTGAGCTGGTCATGATGCTCAGTGAGGACTGTCAATATCTCAGATAAGCAGATTGGTGCCCTCTTTGTTGGAACATCTGGCTCGTGGCCTAACGTTATACGTTTGATCTCTTCATTCCAATCTTTGTTGCCGCCGTTCATTGCAATTGCACTGCATAGTGCGTAAAGCTGGTTTATTTTGTTCACTATCAGTAGATTTTTTCTACTGTTCTACTTGCCTTCTACTTTCTAGTTCTCGTTTCAGGTTAAATAACTTTGCAAACCCAGGGCTGAATTTGACCCGTTAGGTGTCAACTGGTATACTTAACCCCTTAATGCCCGGTAGGTCAGAACCTGGTCCGATTTTGATGAAATTTTGGATTTTGTGTCTAGACGAGGTCGCATAACTTCTACTATCAAAATTTGAGGTTTTGGACCCCCATGGGGCCAGAAATCCTCTGGTTGCATATGCAACCACTAGGGGGAAATCGTTGCCAGTCAAATGGTGCATGGTTGCATATGCAACCACTAGGCTGAACTGGATATATTATGCCTGTATTTGTACAGTGGCCTGGTGGTTGCATATGCAACATAGTGAAGCTTTAGGCAAATTTATCCATATTTCATATCATGATAATATTATCTTATTTTTACCAATCAATGTAGAATTTAAATATTTGCATAATTTAAGTATGAGTTTATCAATAGAAGACTGAGTTATAACACAAATGGTAACTGTACAGTGTACAAACTTGAAATTGGAAACACCAATCAATGATTGTATTAATATCAATCTCTTCAATTCCATGCATTGAAAGTAGAATTTTTATATCAGTCATTCAACTATTCAAGAGAATTACTGCGGGATTCCCCTGGGAGCCCTGCCAGAGTCCCAAGGGAGTGTTACGAGGGCTGCCGGGAGTCCTCTTGGAGTCCTCCGGGAGCCCTCTGGGAGTCCAACAGGAGTCTTTAGGGAGTCCCACGGGAGTCCACTGGTAAGACTCCCGTGGGACTCACGTAGAACTCCCGTGGGACTCCCTCGAACTCCCGTGGGGCTCCCTCGAGACTCCCGTAGTCCCGCGGGACTCTCGGAGTACTTCTGGGGGATTCCCGTAGCTTTAGGACTCCCATGGGACTCTCGCAGGACTCCCGTAAGATTCCCGTTGGAATCTTGTGGGACTCCCGGACTCCGGAGTACTTCCGGGGGACTCGACTCCCGTGGGACTCCCTCGAGACTCTGTGGGACTCCATCGAGACTCCCGTGGGACTCCCTCGAGACTCCCGTGGGACTCCCTCTAGACTCCCGTGGGACTCCCTCGAGACTCCCGTTGGACTCCCTCGAGACACTCCGTGGGACACCCTCGAGACTCCCGTGGCACTCCCTCGAGACTCCCGTGGGACTCCCTCGAGACTCCCGTGGGACTCCCGTGGCACTCCCTCGAGACTCCCGTAGCACTCCCTCGAGACTCCCGTGGGACTCCCTAGGGACTCCCGCGGGCCCCCTATAGGACTCCTGTAGTTGTAGGACTCCCGGAGGACTCCCAGAGCACTCCCGTGGGACTCCCTTAGGACTCCCATTGGACTCCCGTGGGACTCTGGCAGGACTCCCGTGGGACTCTCATAGGACTCTTTTGGAACTCCCGTAGGACTCTCGCAGGACTCCCGTAGGACTCTTGTGGGACTCCTGGAATACTCCCGAGGGACTCTTGCAGGACTCCCGGGGGACCCCCGAGGGACTCCCGTAGAACTCAGTTAGGAATTCCCAGAGGAACCCCAGGGGACTCCCATAGGACTACCGTGGGACTCCCGTGAGAATCCCGTAGGACTCCTGGAGTACTCCCGGAGAACTCCCGTAATACTCCCGGAGGACTCTCGGAGTACTCCCAGCAATCTCCCGCAGTAATCTACTAGTATAACTGAACATTATAATATGAATTAGGAAAATTAGTTTGTTGTGTGAAATTGCTGCCCTCAATGGAATTCTTGAACTTATCAAACCAGAGAAACTTATTCGTTCCTTAGAGGGTTTCTAGACTCTTGAGGCAGTTCAGAATATGAATTAGGATAAGGAAATGAAAGACACTATAAAAATAGTACTGGCTAATATCCTTTCAAAATTTCAAAGATTTAGGGAGCGCAATTACACCCATTGACCATTATATCTACTTATATCTTCATAATATAGGTTTTCAAGAAGTCCACAAACCAATGATTCGAGTCAAAATATAATCAATGTTTGGAGTTACTTGGAGCATTCTGAGATAGATGCTTAGATGGATAGATATTATCATTGTTAGTAATATTGTTATTATTAGTAACACAATTTCTGGCGTCTTTGGAGACAAATAATGCAGTTGGCTGCAAGATATTACAATAGTTCAGTTTCTGGACAAGCTACACTGGGCCTCAAATGGCTCTGAATAACATATTCTTAATCATTTTTGGTATATGGACAGAACCTTGAATGAATATTGCATAGGGCCAAAGGAAGGATAAACTGGTCAGCAAGGATTTTTGTTTTGCTGATTGTAAATGAAGAATTGAGAACCATCAATTTCATCCAAAATCATATTGATTATTACCAAAGGTTACAATTGCTCATTTTGACTAACACAATTAGAGGAATTGTGTTGTTAAGTTATCTTTTCTTGAGTCTAAACTATAAATATAATCTAAGCTTCTGGTACAAAAATCATTGCTTATTCTTATAAAATCGTTAGGCCAATAGATTGATGTTTTCATGCAGCAATGGCCAACGTATATTAGAATGAAATGACTTATATCAGATGAAATTATTTGATTATGACAAAGTTCCAGATGCAAAATTTAGCGGCATTTTACTCAAAAATAATGTTTTTAAACTTGATGCACCACTAAAACTCTACTCAAATTTTTAGTTGATATCAAAATGGTGACTGCATAGCTTATTAAATAACAAATAATGTGGGCCTAGTGGTCGCATATGCAACCATTTATGAAAATTTCATTAATTAGTGGTTGCATATGCAACCACTAGGCCAGATCTTGTAGCCTGGTGGTTGCATATGCAACCGGTTTCATATGCAACCACTAGGCCCCACCTAGCGGTTGCATATGCAACCAGCATAGTTTCAAACATTCTCATGTTCACACTAATCTCCATTTTAACTTGAAATTACTTTCATGCTGTAGAGCTGCCAATTCTGAATCAGGAACAAAAATTTTCACATCATTTGGGGCAAATTTCAAGTTTTGAGGTGAAGAGCCCTAGACTAGGTCATTTTTCAAATTTTTAACCCAACTTTGGCAGGTTATACCAGCTTCATATCAAACTGTAGCCTGGAAATTTCTGTCTCAAATGAAAATTTAAACAATTTCCTACAAAACGCAATATGAACCATTTTCCTATCTCAAAATTTGCAAATTTTATGGGCGATTGAACTTGGCGGTTGCATATGCAACCACTAGGCAATAATGGGTTAAGTGGCCAAAAAATGACTTACTGAGTTACTCGAATATTTTTAATACGGGACAATTATGGTCGTGACCAATTTTAATTACGTTTATATTTATTATTTTATTAATCATCATATCAAATATTTTATTTGATTCAATGTCATATTGGTTTGTGGTTACAATATTGTAAAAATTAACAAGTGTTGATGAAATGTTTGCCAACAGCTTATTGTTTAAATTTAGTAGGTGCTCAAATGCTTTTCCAATCCCTCTGATTTCCTTAATCCAATGCCATCAGCAAAATATTCCAATATATTCCAATATTATAAGATTTATTCTAAGTAGTAGAAGAAACGCCCTAACTCCTACCTTCATTATAGCTCCAAATGACAAGTTCGATGAGTGACGAGCTGATTCAGATCTCTGTGGCAACACAACTAATGAGTGATCTCGAGATCTATGAGGATATCATGTCTCCGGGAATTGTGAGGATATGTCCAGCAAGATTTCCAGTGATATTGGCTCACCTTCAGCCCTTGATAAGCTCAACGTAAGTTTAATCTCTGATATCCGTATAGCACCTTCACCTTTTCTAACAATCCCATCGGTTTTTTAAGTAATATCTTGATACTGCCCCTGATCACTGATACTGCCCCTGACACTTCCTCTACAATGCACAGCAAACATTCTTTCCCGAAGCCGTGATATGGCAACCTACCGCTCAGCTGCATGCAGAATTCACACAGAATACTAAAATACCTGAGCTGTACCCGTACAATGTATTCCTTTCAACAGGCAGAGTTAATGTTAACATCACCCTGCGTTTGGTACCCCTGTTAACTTCTTAAAATTAACATGTTATATTTTGGAACGTACATTTTTTCTCGTTAACATGTACCTTAATTTCCAACTCGGTTTATATAGTTCGGAACAGACTATAAAAAGTGTACCTACACAGCTATAGGTCGAGTGTATAAGTTTCTACGGCTTCCCCTGTCAGCCTTTGCCGCCAGACACATCACGCTTTAACACGCGTTTCTACGTCATCAACTCACTACTCTGAGATATGATGATGACGTCACTCGGGGCTGCCTGTGTCTGTGCGCGGCACATATAGCACTCTTTGGAAGCTCTAACGTGTTTGTCTTTTAATATATCCCAGCACTAGCGCTGCTTTCGTCAATTCTTAACTTGCACAATACTCCGTTTTACTTTTTATGCTTTGTTTTTATGTTTTTGTACAAGCATACTTTGATTAATTCACAAAATTTGGCGTGCCATTAACTTAAACTAGCGCGATTTACTTTGATTGTTCATACGTTCATTGTTCAATGAGACTTCAATTGGTTCTTGTGTTGTCACATCATGTCAGAGTTTTCATCCGACCAATACTGAAAATTCTTGACGTTTTTTGACCTATCTCATTTGCTTTATACTAAGTTATTATGTTTTTTTAAATCAAATAATTAATATCGTTAATATGGTTAATCACAATTAACGTTGCATCATCAAGCAACGTAAATTGACAACTTGAACTATTAAAGTATTAACGAACAGCATACTGTATATATCTACTACTGACTACTGGAACTCATCAACCAATCGAATTATACCTACCTTCTCTTTACGCGTTTCCCATTGGCTATCCATGACACAATTATCGGTTCCCATTGGCTCGTGTTTTTCACACTTACCGTCAAGTGTGCTCTAATTGGCTAGTTACCTCCTACGGTGGAGAGTGATTTTGTATTTCCTTGTACATGTGTCTCACCTTGTCAAATATTATTGCGGTGTTGAGTATTTATACCTTCTGAGCTGAGTTGTGTGCGCGTGTGTACGGTTGTTTGCATGTTTTAGATGAGAAAAACCTGCTGATTATTATACGGACATCAGTTATTCAAATACCAATATTGTTTTGAAGTTTTTGTCCCTATTTTCACCCCTTTTAGTTTTTTGATTGGCCATATCTTTCCAATCTGAGGATATCTCTGACATTTCAGTAACGCACGGAGTATACGTGTGATAATAGGGGTCATTCATAATAACTAAGTATTTCTCGAGAAATTACTAGCGAATAATTACTTAAGATTTTCTGGTACTCAAATTTGCTATTCATAAAACTTGAGTAATTATCGCCATGTTTGGACTCAGACTCGTACTAAACTCAGCTCGAGTATTTCTCCAACCTAAGAAAAAGCTCAGTGAAATTGAAAAATACTCGCGTGAAAATACTCAAAGCCGAGCTTCGAAGCAGCTTTCTAACTGGCTAGAGTTCCCTGTTTCACCGAGTGGAATAAGTAAGATAACTGAATTGTTTCATGATTGAAACGGTTAAATTTACTTATCTATCACGAATTACAATGTCATTAAAGCTAAAATGTGACATCATCATCGTGTCGAGGTCAATCCAACGAATAAATTCAACAGCAAATGATCAAAATATGTATTGACGGTCTGAATAGCACTGATGGAGCAAATACGCATTCCTTCAACGATTGGGTGGTTGGTATGCGGGACTCAAATATCAATGAAATTTCTAGTTTGATAGTGTACCGAGAACAAAAACCATTTCAGATCACACAACTGCCATTTACCAGCTGATACTTGTATACGGTTATATTCATCACGATCTTGAATTACACTATTTATTTCAATTGCTCAATCAGAAATAAACTCTGACACACAAAAGCAATGTCACTAGTAAATGAAACCAATTTAAATTAGAATAAAACAGGGCAATACGCCATATTCAAAGCGGTTCAAGTATGCGTTATCTTTATTTCGATCCTCCAATCAGAAATCAACTCTGAAACAAAATAAACATTGTAACACGGATGGAGTAATCAACCGCGTCTGAGTGGCGCCACTTATATACCGTGATTGGTTCAGCGCAGTCACGTGACGCGCGCACGTGACCTACTAAGACCAATCGCTGAAGCGCACAAATCTATGATCGAACGTTATATACGGTGGAATATAGGAGTAGAGATAAGGAGTTTATATACAAAGGCTGACCCGTGGTCAGTAATAATACGATCAAAAGTTATTCAACGGCGAGTGCAATAACAAGGGTGAAAGGAAAATTGTTATCCCACTTGTATTTGTCGAAGTCATCAACAAAATGACTGTTTTTGCATGACCAACCCTGTCAAAATACACACGAGTATTTATTCTGAGAAAATGAAAACGATACTAACTCTCGGAGTACTTGTTTTGAGCATTTACTAATTTTATGAATACCAATTTGAGTACTAGTATTTGGGGGCGAGTAAATACTAGTTTATGAATACCGATTTGAGCATGAGTTTCAATTTTGAGGATTTACTCGCGACAAAATACTCAGGCTAGTAATTTCTAAGTATTATGAATAGCAAACGTCTACTAGTACTTAGAATCGTAAGAAAATCTCACAATTTGAGTATGAGTTTTGGTTTATGAATGACCCCTAATACACTCGATATTGTTTATCAGTTTATCGCAGGGTGATACTGAAATGTCAGAACTGACACTCAGATCTCATATCATCCCTCATGTTGGTAACCTACTTACTCCATTGAGTGACCTGGTTGAACATCACATGACTATGATCCTGTTATGACGTCACATGTTTCCATGGCAACACTGATGACGTCACCTGTCCCCATGACAACTCAGTGCCTCCTTGTCACTTCCCTCCTCCTCGCCCTCCCTCTCCTCAGCTCCTCACTTCAATACAGCGAATTCCTTGACCAGGACAGCAAACAGATCAAACTACCATGGCACAGGTTTTAAAGTAGAGGATTATAAAGAGTGGTAGTAATTATGTTGAAATCTGTGATTTTGTAAAACAACCGAACCGATACATAAGTCCAGCCTATCTGGTCCATTTTTGGATTCATCCTACAGGGTTCAGCTTGTCAGCTGGAGGGCTGCATCCGGTTTGGACCCGCAGCCCGAAGGACGCGATTAAGAAGTATCTATAAGTCTCTAGACATCGAAGAAAGTGTCAGAGGGTTTCTATAACTTCTAAATGCCCTCTTTTCTATCAGAATAGCTGCGTGCCCGTCTGACAGTGACAACTTCGACGGGGTGAACTGTGTTCAGAACCTGGAGAACGGTCACTTGATCACAGAGTGCAGTTCATTCACTCAGTACTGCTACGACAAAACCATGTCTGTCTCCTGTGACTGTGAGTACTGACTTACATTTTGTTATTACAGCACCCAGAGTTAGAGGGACAGGCTTTTCAGCCACACTTACCAAGGGATCAAGGTAGTCAAACTTCGGAGGGGCGCCCCCGCTCAATTGGTACCCGTCAGGTATCATCACCTGGTGCCCGGTAAGGGCCTGAGTGCAGCCAGGTGGGTTCCAGTCGAGCTCTCCGTGCTGGAGAGTTGCCATCACCCCCCGCAAGGGGGAGGTGGTCAGTGAATATTGCCCGAAAAATGTTATTATAAGAGCTAGTACAGGGGGGGTAGGCAAACTTTTGGCAACGCTTCCACTTTTTTTGGAGTTTGCCAAAAAAGTGTTTGCCAAAGTTTTTCATAGTTTCACAAAGTTTGCCAAAATTTGTTAAAAATACCCCAAAAAATTTGTTATTTCTAATTTTTTGTCCACAGTTCATGCAGGAAGTGTGCATAATGGTTTTTGAGGGAGCTGAATCGATTTCCAATGCTTAATTTTCATTCATACCTTCCCCTTAGAGGCTTTACTGGTTCCACGCCTGGACCTTCCCTCTGCAAGCACCGCATTGTTTACAAAAAGCCGAAAGGTATTCTAAAGGACCAGGGTTAGAAATTTTCGAGAACCTTTTGGTTCAAGAAAAGAGATGTTTATAATCATCAGAATGGATCCATGTATCTATTATCTACTGTTTGAGTATAACCCCACTGAAGCAACTACTACCAGTTCATCAGATAATGTGTCTTGGCAAATGATACCATGAATATGACCAAAATTAGCCTCATTAATAGCATCCATAAAGGCTGAGTGAGGCTAATTTCCAAAATTAGCTAATGGTTGCAATAGGCTAATTTTCGAAAGATATCCTGAAGCCTCCACTAAGCTCTCCTCAGCCTCCATGGAGGCTAAAATGGGTGAAATTTTTGGTCCATGTATCTACTATCTACTTATCTTTAACCAGTTCATCAGATAAGGTGTTTTCGGCAAAATGGTACAACAGGAATATGACCAATATAACATGATGTATGTGTTTAGGTGTATTGCTTTTAAATTTAATGACGTTTGCTGACACCTTTTAAGTTTTTATTCACTTTGTTTTGATATTCTAAATTATGGATTTACATATATTGTAATAAAGTTTCAAAGCCTTAGTGGTGCCCCTCCGAGTTTTCAATCAATCAATCAATCAAATAATATTAGCCTCCATTAGCATCCATGGAGGCTGAGTGAGTATTCAAAAAAAATAGCCTCCATGAGGCTAGTTGCAATAGGCAGGCTAATTTTCGAAAAATAGCCTCACTGTGGAGGTAGCGCACTTCGTCCGACGTCCGTCAGGGCGCTAGCGCATTTCGTCCGACACACAGTGGCTGCATTTCGCGTCGAAGCGAACAAATTATTGTCGCGCGCGCAGCGACAATTTCAATTACGGAAAAGTGCGTCGTAATCATCGGTGTCTTGTAAATCAACCATGAAAGCTGCGATTCTGCGATCTTTTGTGCTAGTTAATACTATCGTTAAAGTACAAGATGGTCTTTTTCCCATCTCCAGAGCACATTCCTATGCTGAGTTATAACAAATTGAAAAGGAGCAAATATTGTTGTATTTCATTATGCCATATCTCGGAAACTAAACGGAACTACGCGGGATTTTTACATCATATTAAAATTCAGAGTCTCATCTTTCGATTGGTGTATGAGTTGGTTTGCCAGATATTGGCAAACATGTCCAAAATTGAATTTGAAAAGAGGGACTCCGACTTAAATCACACGATTTCGAAAGAAACAACACGCGCGCATTTCGCGCATTTTTTTTTATAGTATTCGTTTCTAAAACAGTTTCATAACAGTGCTTTTCTGGTTCGTATAATCATATGGACAGCTGGATAATGGAAACAAACTTTGTCACATTATAATTTAGATTACGAAACAGCATATTAAAATCAACATATTCACCGTATTACTGACATCACAACGAAAAAGTTCAAATCATTACTATACTCTTAATCTTATGTTATAGCTTGATAAACGGATGACGTGGCATTTGGCAATGAAACACATCCCCGGCCTTCGAGTAGGTTATATTCGGATATTCCTATTTGACACCATCGTCCTGTGTTAAAAGTAATATATTGCGTTCGGCGTTTGATTCATTATCCAATCCTCAATTAATAGCTAATTGGCAATATGCTACTATTTTAGGGCTGAATATTCAAACCCGTCCTATTCCTTATAACGCCAGCTTGCATCTGTTGCAACTGTCAACATTTCTTCGAACTTACTAAGACCAGCAACTTTTCAAAATCAAGTTCAAGAAGTTCAGAGGCATAACAGACTGAGAAAATAACTGAGCATAACGGCAGAAAACGTTAATAAAGTATAGGTACTGAGTTATGATCAGACAGGGCATTCATAATTGCAAAATCATACCTGGTAATTGTACGTGAATGGAAAAATGATAAAATCAAAATATGTGAACATCAATTTCAAATAGCGCCTTTGAATAAAAGCTTAATCTCGAAACAGCTTGACGTTATAATGATAAGCTATTGGCTCTATTCTATAGTGATAGTCTATGAAGCCATGGATCACAGATGCAAAAATATCGATCCCGAAGAATCAATCTCTCATCACATTCAATTAATATAGAAATGGAATTTTAAAAAAACGTTAAAAGTTTAAAATACCTACCGATCCAAAGTTTAGATTCGCTGCTCCTGTTACTCTGTTAATGTTATTGCGTGATGCTTGTTCGAAGCTCGTCAAAATTCTAACACCTGCGACCATAATTAAAGAATTAATATGATATAAATATTATAAAATTTCATTTATAAGAAGATTGTGAGTAAAAGTCAGGGTTTGTTGTCCAATTGAGTTTGGACGTCCAATGGTATGGACATCCATAAGACGTACCAAAACGTACGTACTATAGCCTCGGACGCCGACAATTTGCCTCCGTTTTGGCCAAGGATTAACCGTAACGTTTGATAATATTAATACCGAGGACATAAGATAAATCATTCCTCGCTCAGGAGCTCAGGGATCGACTGAGGACGATCTCGGCCGTGCCGAGACGGACATTTTACCTCACGACATGTCGACATGATAGCGCTATTTAAACTATAATAGGCAAGGTTGGGGTTTGAGTTATGGTTAGAGCAGTATATAGAGTCAACGCCTTCGGTACGGTAAGGCCGCCGGAATTAATATATGAATACTATTATGGAATTAGGGGAGAGTGCTGTGAGGTAAAATGTCTAAAGTTATAAGTCAGGGTCTCCCTGGAGCTCTGGAGGAAGTGTATTTTTCAACAAAATACGTGACCATGAACTCTTGTATTCTAAATACGGCAGTTTCTGAAAAAGAACATGTTTCGTATATTTCAACTATAAAGTAAAAGGTAAATGCTGCATGATTGTGCTCGTGTACGAAATGAAATGTTGAAAATTAAATCTTCAAAACTAACCTCAGATAGAATAAAACCCAAAACGGATCACTTTGAAGCTCCGATGAGGGTGTGTTCCACTTCCATATCATAGAGAGCATAGGTATTGCCATTTTTCCTGCGGAAAGTTAGGTCGGTTTAAAGTTAAAAAGCAAAAAAATTGGTCTTATCACTATCAGAACCAGTTATAGAAAGATAGAAGTAGAGACGACTGATATATAGTAAGATAGTAATTCGTAGGTATTGCAGTGTTGCGGAATCAAAACATCCAGGCAGTCAAAACGGCGTATTATATGTAAACAGCTAATCATGGTTTAACTTTAAACAACCCTGATCATAATACCTACAATTACAAATTTACTCAGTTTGGAACAGTGGCCATGTTAAAAATAAAGGCCGCTCGTTAATAACATAACTTTAACTATTATAAGGCTAAAAAATGGTAAAATGGTGGCGTCAAAAATTGCTGTCTGAGACATTTATAGACCTGAAACGGGATATGTGACTGAAAAACAAAACAACGTATTGCAATTCTATTGTCTATGCTGCAGAAGCTTTCGACCCATACAGCTTTCGACCCATATAACAATAACATGAACAGAGAAATGCAAAATCACGCTCCTCCAAAGCTCCTCTTAGAGGCTAGCCACTCACAGCTGCCGTATCAGGCGAGGGACAGTCTTGATGCTGATTGGATGTCTGCAGGGTGCTTCTTCTGCACCGGCTAGCCACTCACAGCTTCTCAAAGCTATCAGGTGGGGACATTCTTGATGTTGATTGGGTGGGAGATCGAGTAAGGTAAACAATCAGATTAGTGTAGCTAACAAGTCAAAAGAGAAATTCCAGGTCTGATGGGGTGATCTGACACTAAAAGTTTCACCTTTAGTGTCTAATTAGTCAGTAGGATGAGATAGAAGCTGATCATACACGCCACGAATGATAGGCTGTTCAGAATTGCGTCACATATTTGATTGCACTGGTAAATTTGAAGAATTGATGATGACTCACCTCATATTCTTGTGTGCAGCACGATCCTTGCACTCGGGATGAAGAAGAAATGGCAAACATTTCCCTTTCTCACGTGTAATGGCGGTTGATGGATCACAATTTTCTGCTATTCTCAGAACAAGTCTGTACTATGTTTCTCCTGGCATCCGGCCCCATTTCATGGAAATTTCTGTCTGGCTGGTAATTTCCCGCACAATTGACGCGCACCTTTGTACTGTAGTATGTGGATAAAATATGTAGGTGTTGCCTTTGTGAGAAATCTTGATGAATTATAGTTAATGGATCAGTTTTTAGGAAGGCACTAAAATGTGAAATGATCGCACGAAAAATTGTACGTCCGTTATTTGCGCGATGATTTTCCGCGCGATCGTATGTCTCAGGATTTAAAGGATACGGATGGATCGCAATAAGAAAGCACTGAGCATCTCTTTCACACTCAAAGCATATAATGAGCATGAAAATAGCTGTTCCTACTTTGTACTTGGGGAGATTATAATAAAACAATGACAATAACATTAGAACGGCAGAATTAGATGATGATCTAATTCTAAAACTCTGTTACACTGCAGCTCATGGCTTTGAAGTCATGATAGCTTGAGCTACTGCTAGGAGTTTCCTCGCCCCAGACTACGCGGGAACCACGAAAATTTATGAAATTAAGAAGTAGGAATTGTCTGTTTTCTTTTCGAGGGAAATGGGTGTATCAAAGTGGCAAATTCCAAACATTCATGGTGAACATATTGGTAAAACATTACATATATCGTATGGCGGTACAGCATGAGATTGAGATCTGAAGCTCAAGCTTTCGTACGATTATGAAATGCGGGAGTTTTGTAGCAGGACGTGTTTTGTAATTGCAAAGTGAAAAATAAAAAGGCGGCACTGACACTGTTGAATTTGAATTCATGACTCAAGATCAAGATGCTGATGAATATGAACTTGACTATTGAACTAATAAATTAATTTAATAGGTAGGTATTAAACGAACTGATTATGATTGTGAATTGTGATCAGCTCAGTACAATTTAAACATATTTCGTGTGAATGCGAATCTAGTCTTATAGTTATACATACCTGGTCCTCATGAAAACCCTAATCCAGACCTAATAATCTGTGGCCGTGGTTAGAGCAAAGTCCGAACACTTTAAAATGAAGATATTCGTTGATCAAGCACGGCACAATTGTCCAAAAGTACAAATCCCGGCGTCTTGAGGATTTCACCTCTGATATTTTAAAGGTAAGTGTACCTAAACATTAACCGGGTCTTTGTATTTGTAAACGATCTCGAGGATCTTGCGTTTGCAATTTCAATCTTCAAAGGTCTTATAGTTATTCGGGTCCTTATAAACGGACTCCAGGATTTGGTCTTTGTGACTTTAATAAAGGTATATAAATTGAAAATTCCACTTCCAGGCCTTTTAAATTTTAACCGAGGAATTTGGCTTTTCCAATATGAATATAAAGGCGTTAACATTCCGGGTCCTTATAAATAGACTCGAGGCCAGGTTTGGCATTTGCGAATATAAAGGTAAACATTCCAGCCCCGGCCAGTCCTTATGATTATGAACGGACCAGAGGATTTCACCAGACAAGCAGCAATTAAATTTAATGCAAATGATACTCATACTGATACTGGACTGAGCAATGGTTGCAATTGCATTCAAGTTCAACATTGCATTTGCAACGTAATTATCAATCTAAACAATCTGAATTACGCGGCGGAATGCGGATTCAAAATTTGCGGCGAATTCAAAATTTGCGGCGCATTCAAAATTTGCCAAATTGTGACACCGCGCGGCACAAGCGCCGCGCAGTGTCACATTTGGCAAATTTTGCGCTGAATGTTTATAAATTCTTTTTCGGAGCGCGCGAAATTCGTGATCGCGCGATAATTTGTTCCTATGCAGCCACTGTGCGACAGGGCGCTAGCGCACTTCGTCCGACGTCCGTCAGGGCGCTAGCGCACTTCTAGCTTCGTCCGACGTCCGTCAGGGCGCTAGCGCACTTCGTCCGTCAGGGCGCTAGCGCACTTCGTCAGGGCGCAAGCGCACTTTGTCAGGGCGCTAGCGCACTACATCAGGCCATCAGAGTTTCCTTCCTAAGCCCGCATAGGTGTGCGTACGCGCGCCGCGCTACCCTACGCGCTACCCTACGCGCTACCCTACGCCGCGCTACCCTGTGCTGAGGAAGCGCGCCGCGCAACGCAGACAGGGATATATATACGTGTTTAGCAAAAGAAAACAGCCTGCAAGCTTTCCCCTAACCTGGGGTTTAGCGGCTTGCCGCGCCACGCACTCCGTGCGCGAAACCAGGGCGCTGGTTAGGGCAACTGCAAGCTGCGTTGCTCTGAAGGTTGCCCTAACCAGCGCCCTGGTTTCGCACATGGAGTGCGCGGCGCGGCAAGCCGCTAAACCAATAAACCATAAACCAGGCGTTTCGCGACGTCCCTGGTTAGGGGAACTTTGAAGGGTGGGTCTACCATCGAAAGACAATGTCAACCAATACTTGTTCATACAATAAATCGAACCAAAATACAAACTCATTGGTAAAAGAGCTGAAATTATACATCAAAACATTTTCTTAACTTGGAAGATGTGGAATTGTGGAACCTTAGCTGCCATGGTTCATTTCATGTTCAATCAATACTCAATAGGATTGCATTGGTTGATTGGTTTAGTATGCATTTTATATATTTACAAACATTGTCTGTTTCTTCCATGAAATGAGTTCAACTTAAATAATGAAAATCAAAACTGTCATATTTTAATCATTTTAAGACCAAGTTTTCTCTGAGTTCGTGATTGAAATTTCCTCATATGAAAATAGGTGGCTAAAGCCATCCTCTTTGCCCTTTCTCATGAGCAAACGATTTCTTTCTTGTAAGTTGTCACAGGAACATTCCTGGTCCTGAAATTATTGAGTCATGAATTATTTAACTGTACACTGATTGATTCATGAGAGAAGTTTGGGATTCATCTGTTTTAGTATTCAGACCAAAGATTGTATATGATATTACATATTTTGCTGTGTTTGATGACACAGAAGGTAGTTAAAATAGAAGTAAAAAATTATATAAAAACTTACTGTTCTTTAAAGCAGAAACCCAGGATACATACTCCAGGAATCACCTTGGTGATATATTTAGTGACCTTCTTCTCAACTTCTTCACAGGCTGAAATTATTGATATGTAATGATGTCTTGATATAACAAGTGCATTTTAAAATAGGTATTCATGACTGCATTTGTTCTACAAAGAAGGTAATCATGTTTTACTAGTTAAATTTTGTTTAATACTATGAGTAATTATATTCAATATAATATAATAATTGTTCTATAATAATTGTTCTATAATAGTTTTAATAATTGTTCTATAAAAGTTTTAAACGTACAGGTAGGTAGGTAGGTAGGTAAAATGCGCTTCCGCGGAGGCGCTGTGCCATACGACATGGCCCCTCATAGTCTGAGAGGCAACGGTCGCGGTTTGGCTGATAATATGTTGGCATAACTAATAATCTATATAGTAGAGGACAGATATCTATACAGAGTATTGTTCGCTTATCTATATTCTCAATTGGGTAATAGACCCCAATGGCCCCAGCTCAAGCAGTTATCTGTCTGTTCAACAGGCGAATACATACAGTTTGCTTCTTTTTGAGGCGATGAAGCAACCAAATCTTCTCCTCCCATTCTTCTTTATTTCTAGGACAAGTAATGGGAAAGAATGTCCTGTGTCATGTTCCTCATTATTGGGCGAACAGAGTGAATAACCCTTTTTTGGTTTTTTTCTATTTCTTGGTATGTTTTTGTATATTCCTGCAGGTAAAGCTCCTGTCCTTAAGGTCCTTTTGCAATCGAAAAGTGTGTTTGTTCAGGCTCAAGAATGAGGCAGTTTACTATGTTATTACTAAAGTGTCTCTGAGCAGTGTTCTCCTGGTCGACTATTATTAGCATCCACGTGCTTAGATTATTTTTGCCTACTTTTCACATAACTTTGATGGTTTAACAATTTAGTTATTTTCTTGTTTCATTTTCGTTTTATCCATTGTTTACCTAATAAAGGATGGATTTTCTGTCAGTACTTCCATATTTTATAGCTGATGTTTAGTATATAATACTGTATTATGAGTTACCTTGCTTTTTCTCTGTTAATTTATTTGTGCAGTTCACAGATTACCTTGACGGTTGGGTGTGGTTAGTTGCATTAGATTCATGAATTCTTGTCATAGTTATCCATGGTGTTACTACTGCATGTGATGAGGTATCCACTATCAAAGTCCTTTTTCATATCTTTTTTGGCGTGTGTGAAAAGCTTTTTGTGTTTCATTGATGTACTCTCAAGTAGGTTTCATCGCAACATTTATGTCTGATAATTGATATCTATAAGAATGGCTTTTTGGTTGACTTTAATGCTGGGACAGCTTAAAATTGTGTGGTTTTTCTATAAGTCATGGCGTGTTATTCGTTTCTAAAAACTGCATTTTCATTATCCACTGGATACAAGGAATAATTAGTCTAAAACTTCCCAGTTTAACGAAGTTGTGCAATGATTTTTGTTATATCAATAAAGTTTGTGGTCTTTTTCCATTGACAAAGTGGTTATAGTATTCATGTTGATTAGGTAAATTGGTTTATTTGGTAAATTTGTAATGTATTTTTTTTTTAATTTTGTACTACTAATAGGTTGGAAGCAAATTTTGGTGCAAGCATTTTTTGTTAAATGCATGAAGTTACCACGTAAATTTCATATGGTGTAACAGTGTTGCATTCAGTATATATTGTTCATGTGCCCACTGGAAACAGCTGTGTTTGGAGCAAACGGCTTCCAGGTCTTGGTTCTTGGGGCAGAGAACAACACTGTTATTCATCACCCACCCCACTTTGAAAGGAAAGTAGAGTGTTGCCAAAAACTGTGACCTGATATAGGTAGATTATAACTGGCAGCAGTTTTGTAATAGTGAGGAGTTATTAGATTGCTTGGGAGTTGCTTTGGTTGTTGAGCTCATACTTTGTAAATGTAGCAAAAAGTATTTATCCTGATGCTTTGGTTTTAGAAAAAACTAACGTAAGTAGTTTAAATACGACATTTTTAGATCTGAATGTAACTATTGAAAATAAAAAGTTTTGTACTAAATTATATGATAAAAGGGCAGATTTTAGTTTTAATGTAATATCTATGCCTAATCTAAAATCGATATGCCAAAAAGGCAAATGTATGGTATTTTTATTCTCAGTTATTCAGGTTATGTCCACATAAATTCGTCTCTAGAAGGCTTTGTATCTGATGTTAAATTATTGGTTAACAAATTGGTAAGCAAAATTTTGAAAAGTGTGTATTATTAAGTTTTATCAAAAAGTTTATTAATAGGAATCATCCGTGCGTATTTAAATTCTGGTCGACAATTAAGATACAAATGTTTATTTGACAAATTTTGTTATCAGTAATATGCTTATTTTATTTATAAAAAGGAGCAAAATTTAAATATTTTCTTTTAGTATTGGATTTTGTAAAATAATTTGTAAATATTTTGTACATAGCCGTGTAAATAGTTTGTAGATATTCTTTTAGTATGAATTTTGTAATTTAATGCGATATAAGACGCTTTTTTTTTATTAATTTTATTAAATTTCTTTTAATATGTCATATTTGTTGCGTTGTTGATATTTTCTGTAGAGTAGTATTATTATATATTTTCATGTCTTATAATTCAGGTACAAAATGTGAACCATGTATATCTAAACATCCCAAGAAGTGGTAAGGCTTCTAATGTACCTCATGCTGGAGTTTCATTTGGTTTAATATGGAACTATTTGGCTCACATAGAGCTGTTGGGTTGTTAGGCTAAATGTAGATATGGAGCTATTTGGTTTGATGGAGCTATAATGTTTTTGGGCTCACATGGAGCTATTGGGTTGTTGGGCTCCCATGCCATGGTTCTTGGGGAGGAGGATAACACTGTTATTTCTCCACCCACCCCACTTACAAAAAGAGAGTGGGGTGTTGCCAACAGCCAATGACCATGGTGATTTGCTTGGGTTGATGGGCTCACATGGAGCTATTGGGTTGCTGGGCTCCCCTGAGCTATATGGTTGATGGGCTCACATGGAGCTTTTTGGGTTGTTGGGCTCCCCTGGGCTATTGGGTTGTTGGGCTCTCCTGGAGCTATTGGGTTGTTGGAATTCTGTAGCTATTGGGTTGTTGGGCTACCCTGGAGCTATTGGGTTGTTGGGCTCCTTGGAGCTATTGGTTGTTGGGCTCCCTTGGAGCTATTGGTTGTTGGGCTCCCTTGGAGCTATTGGGTTGTTGGGCTCCCTTGGAGCTATTGGATTGTTGGGCTCCCTGGAGCTATTGGGTTGTTGGGCTCCCCTGGAGCTATTAGGTTGTTGGGCTCCCTGGAGCTATTGGGTTGTTGGGCTCCCCATGCCATGGTTCTTGGGGAGGAGGATAACACTGTTATTCTCCACCCACCCCACTTACAAAAGAGAGTGGGGTGTTGCCAATAGCCACGACCATGGTGATTTGCTTGGGTTGATGGGCTCCACATGGAGCTATTGGGTTGCTGGGCTCCCCTGGAGCTATTGGGTTGATGGGCTCACATGAAGCTATTGGGTTGTTGGCCCCCCTGGAGCTATTGGGTTGTTGGGCTCTCCTGGAGCTATTGGGTTGTTGGGCTCCCTGGAGCTATTGGTTGTTGGGCTCCCCTGGAGCTATTGGGTTGTTGGGCTCCCCTGGAGCTATTGGGTTGGGGCCCCTGGAGCTATTGGGTTGTTGGGCTCCCCTGGAGCTATTGGGTTGTTGGGCTCCCTGGAGCTATTGGGTTGTTGGGCCCCTGGAGCTATTGGGTTGTTGGGCTCAACTGAGCTATTGGTTGTTGGGCTCCCCTGGAGCTATTGGGTTGTTGGGCTCCCTGGAGCTATTGGGTTGTTGGGCTCCCCTGGAGCTATTGGTTGTTGGGCTCCCCTGGAGCTATTGGGTTGTTGGGCTCCCTGGAGCTATTGGGATGTTAGGCTCACAAGGAGCTTTTGAGTTATTGGGTACATGGATATACCTACTAAGTTGTTGAGCTCACATGCAGACACATATTGTGGTCGAATGTAGCTGTTGGGATACATTCAAGATAATGTGGTTCCTGCAATAGTGGTGGTTAGTTGGTATATAGAAAGGTAGTAATTATATTCATATTGATCCCTTACTGGTTTTGCTGCACTAGTGATGATGTAACTTGTATGACATATCATAGAGAGGCTCTTGACACATCAAAATACTCACACAAGTTACAAAACCAATAGAACGCGTTGGGATGCGTTCCACTACTGGTGAGTTCAGTAGTGGAATTTGCTAGCATAGTGCAATGCTAGCGACTCGTCAGCTCAGACCTAACTGTCAGGGATAAAGCAGTTAAGGACAGTCTCCAGGGCAACCGACTAGGAGGTGAGCCATAGCCCCTTTTAAACTTATAACAAAACACATATTGAATTTTCTTACTAAGGATGGTTCTTATCACCAAATGTAGGACTTCTGAAGACATGAAGTATAAATGCTCTTAAATGAAACTGGCAGTAAAACTTGCAGTGTTAAGTAGTTTGATTGAAAGTCCATTGCAATATTGGTGTTTTACATTTACAGGGGTGTGTTGAACTCTAGTAGGGTTTCCATTATCTACTTGGAATCTTTTATCTAGATAAATAGATAATTTTTTCGCAATTATCTAGATTATCTAGATAATCTAGATAATTTTTGAATCCGGAATTTATACATATTTGACACAACTTTCAACGTAAGAAACGCACAACTTTTGCAGTGGAGTATCATCCCATAACCAGCTCTTGGTTATTCACATTGTTGTTAATTGAAATTTATGATATCAATGACCACCAAAAGATCATTTGATATCGAATGAAGTTCAGGTGTTCAGGACATTCGTTGTTTCATTTGATTAAGTTGAAATATGTAATCATCCATAAAAAAGTAGCAACAAGTTCCTCATCTACCCATCAGTCGCTATAAACACTTGCATTAGCCATTATCCATCGGAAAGGAGTCAATTAATGACGAATTAAGGTTGATTTCATGATGATGGCCTCGGACAGTCGGAGTTGCTGGAGTGAGAATAAGAGAATAAGAAAAAGGAATGAAATTCCCTAATTAACATACCAAAGTTAATGGTTGTTCGAGTTGGATGCGTTAACAATTTAATGTTGGTTATTTAGGGGGTTGATTTTAAACAAGCAATGAATTTGCCATAGCTGGAGGCTAATTTCGTACATATTTTCACCTCATTTTTTAAAAAGGGCACAATGTTTTGTGACAGAATATTTATATAGTAGTGGAGGAGAATATCGAGAGTTAAGAGTAGGTATTGAACTTTTGTTTGATGTGATAAGATCCTTTATTAAACTTTTTTAACATTGCCTTCTATTATCTAGTTCTGTTATTCATTTCAGTTTGACAATGGTCAAATTATTAGTTAAACAGATTGTACTTGAAGCCGGACAGTCTTTCCATTAACCTGGAGTTCCTGAACATTGAGCAATGTTCATAGAAGTCTGAAATAAGTCCAAGTCCATCTATGCATAGCCACAAGGTGTCTTACTAACTTAGATCTCCAAAACGGATGTGAAAATGAACAGAACAGAAATTTTGAATATTCAAAGTCCAATAATTATTGAAAAATTTCTAGAAAATTGGAAAATTTAGCTGAAATTTCTCGGCAAAAGGGATATGAAGTTTATCTAGATATCTAGTAGAAATTATCTAGATAAATAGACAAAGATTTTTTGCAAATTATCTAGATAATCTTATCTAGATAATATCTAGATGGAAACCCTAAACTCTAGGTGTGCAGCCTTCCATGTGCAGTGTGATCTTGCACAGCTCACTGCCTGTCATTGACAGTCAGTGAGCCATGCACATGCATGAAAAAGCCGTGCATGTAGGGGTTTGACATGTCACCATTACTAGTGGCAATCCCACTGTGAGCAATCAAATCCAAGACATGCTATAGCAATGATATTAATATTCAATACAAGAATATGCAATAAAATAAAGGTTACTTACACTGGCAATCTTTATCTACATCCCCAATCCACTGTCCGTTTTCACCACATGTATAGATCAACTTGTTCTGAAGTTGTTATAATGCAATGAGATAAATAATATTGCCTACTGATAATTTTATCACTTCAATAATGGATCATTGATCCATGGATCATGGATGTAGGTACCTTAGATCGCATTGCATTTTATAATTTTATAATGTGTGCTCATTGGTTAGTCAACAGCCAGCTGGCAGACAAGTACTGGTAAAAGGGTTACAAGAGTTGTGAATCTTGTCCAATGGATCCATTGAATCCATCATGTCCAATGGATGTCCATAAGACACCTAATGGACGTCTCTTGAGCATGATGTCCATCAGTAAAAATGTTCAATGGTGTTCAATTAATCCAATGGATCCATTTTTGATGTTCAATGGACATGTTCAATGGATCCAATAGCTCAATAGATATTAACGGATCCATCTGAGTTGATCCAATGGACACAATCACCTGGAAATCAGTCAGGTATATTTGTTCAATGAATCCATTGTGTCCATTGAACACCATTGGACATGTCCATTGGATCCAATGGATCCATTTTGTCGATTGGACTCAACATCAAAAATGGATCCAATGCATCCATTGGATCCATTGGCACTATTGGACAATTTTACTGATGAAAATCATGTTCAATGAATGTCCATTGGATGTCCAATAGATGCCCACTGGACATGTCTATTGGAAATGATTAAATGGATCCATTGGACAAAATTCACAACTCTTGCGACTGGTTTACCCAAGTACTTGGTACAACCTCAGAAGTGCTGGTTAAAAGCGACTTGTTTAAAAATAAGGTCAAAATGACAGTTCAGCAGTTAGAAAGGTCCAAACTTTGCCTTATAACCCTCAAGTAGACAGTTTTTCCTTTGGCCTTCAGGAACTACATTCATTAAAAGTTGGGACTTTATTATAAGGCAACTAAGACGCCATGGTACAAATCTTTGCCTTTTACCTGCCCTTTTTACCTCCTTTTTGACATGCTGCTTTCAATTGGTGAGCACACATAACATTGAACATTTACCTTCCATGGCTCACAGATGATGCTGACTTTTTCCAGGAATTGAAACTGTGATTTTTGATTTGTTTCCATTCTGCCTCCTTCAGGAACATGAGGATGTCCACATGTTATTCCTAAATGCATTATGTTATTCATTTCTGCAATCCCTGTTTATTAATGAGTTAATGATTTCAAACTGTTCATGCATCTGTTTATGTATGACGTATGTTTGTGTGTATCTTCTTTCTTTTTTGTCTGGACTTGAATAGGAAACATATTTCATATTTTTGATTGATTTTGCTAAAAATATTAATCCAACTTAGAGGAGAATGTTTTATGATGATACACATGTATCTAGTTGATTGTTTCTGCTAATCATGGCAAATACATGCCCATATATTACTTTATCTGGTTACTAAAATGTAGGATGTAGGTAACTGGTAAATTTCTAAAATTTTCTATAGGTAGATTTATTCTAAACCTACTACAGTAGTTTGTATATAGACGTGATAGACTTAACCTAAAACACTTACTCTGGCACTGAGGTGCAGTTCCATCCCATTCCCCTGTTTCTAAACAGGTTCTTGTATGTAGATTTTCATCTTCTGGAACCAATTTGTAGCCGATGTCACAAATATACTGAACTGACCTTAAGAATAAAATTGATGTTTCAATTTTTATGAGCTTTAGAATTACATTTAATGATAATTGGCATATTTTTTGTTTATATTAACTCGGGGTGAGGAATCAAATAAGGGCTTTGAAGTCATGAAATAATTGATACAATTATGTTGTTCATATTATTTTTCCATATGAATCCACACTTGATGCTTACGTTCCAACTCTGTTTTCATCAGCAGTTTCCACTCTGCCATTGATGATAGACAGAACAGGGCATGAAACACATTTGCATTCTGGAGGAGCAAAGGACCATTGTTTGTTGTTCTGACACTCTCTTACATCTTCACCAATTAACTGGTACCTTGTGAGTAAGTATTTAAGTTTAATTGGCTTGATCAATGAAAATGATGTAGCTATCATTTCTTCATACTTTGAAAAAAACATCCCTTCATTATTATGAGAAACTAAATATTGTTTTATTCTTTTGTTACACAATGAAATATTCCAAAAACTCAAAAAGGTGTACAATATTCCTCACCTATCATCTTTACATTTGTATTGTGCCTTAGCTCCAAGTGTGTCAGTCCCATCCTCAATTCCAACTGCTATGAGCTCCACACTCCCAAAGAGGATGTCTCCTACATTACCGCAATGTTTAGCTTTGCAGGAGGTGGCCCCTGGGCCAGACCACTGCGAACCATTAAAGCACCGACGTACTGCTTCACCATATAGTTCATAGCCCTCAAAGCATTCGTAATGAACTTGTTGACCTGAATGATTTGTTGAACATTACTTTCATGTGAAACTTTTCAAGTGAACTGTTGAGTGTTTTTTTTGAATGAAATTTGATTTAGGACATCCAAATTCGAAGAAGCTATTTCACTTCCTACCATTGGAGGTGTAGCTGGTTCTTGCATTCTCAACTTCTTCCAGTTCTGGACAGGTCTTCTCAACACATGCTGGAAAGATGTTGTCCCAGGTGCCATCTTTTCTACAAGTTATTGTGGAAGGTCCCACAATTCCAAAGCCTTCATCACATGAGAATGTCACTGAGTCCCTACAGTGGTATGATATTCTTTGATCATTCATCATACCATTCTCTGGTTTTCCAGGGTCCCCACATTTGATTGCTGAAAATAATTATCATTGTCATCGTTGAGTTGAATTGAACCTTTGCTTTACCTTTATAAATTTATCAGCACTTAGATAGGTAGAGGAAATTTGTTAATTAGGTACATTCAATTAGGTACATTCAATCAATCTCTATTGAACATTGCAAATCACCTTCACACGCTGTTGGAATTGGGGGTTCCCATTCACCATTACTGCACCTCAGTTCAGTAGCACTAGGATTTGTTGGCTGGAAGCATTCATCACACCTGAAAACATTTACCTTACGAGACAAAGGTACGAAATTTTGGGATTTTTGGAAAAAAAAACCCATATTTTCGTTCCCCACAAAATTTGAAAATGACGTCATCATCATACGTTAGTATGCGTTAATATTCCCAAAAATATCCCCAAAATTCGCACCCCCAAAATTTCGATCCCGGAATTGTTGTTCCATGTAATTTTTGGAACAAAATATGGATCAAATTATAGGTAGGTACCTAATAGTACGGTGGATATCACTAGTCCGAGTAACTGTGGCATTCCGTATTCCACTCAGGAGAGCTTCCTCACAGGTGTGGGGTATGCAAGTGGGAGGGTCATTGCTCCAGGTGCCGTCACTTTGACATGTGATGACGCTGTACGATTCCTTCAACTCCCAATCTGAAGAAAATACAACCTGTTAATGTAATGTACAGCTGAATATCTGGAACATTATCAATTAATTGTTATTTGAGTAGTTATTTGACTTCTCATTCTCCCCAGAGATTTGTAAAGTAAAGCAGTCTCTCACCTTCCTCACACTCATACTCTATCTCAGTATGAGGCTTGTAGACCCCATGTGTAGCTGCAGGGTATGTCTGGTTGTTCATGTGTTCCCTCTGCGGAGGGAAGGGGCACCTGATCTCCTCACATTTGGGGAGCACTGTGTCGAACTCCTCCTCCTGTGTGCAGGTGGCTGTAGGGCTGCCAAGCAGTTTGTAGCTGGGGAAGAAGTGGGGTTAGGAGACGTTCTGATGATATAATATGAAACATGTCAATTCTTTCTAAGTGGTCTCTTGCTGTGTGGAACATCGCCAGTCTCCTCTGGGTTTTAAGAAGTTTTCTAGTTCTGATGATGATTATTAATCCAGCAGCTAACTTTTCATGAAGTTGGGTAAGACAACGTACGAATTCGTGAAATCAGAATAATGAGATAATCTTCATCTATTATGATAGAAGCCCTAGAAAATGGTCCCTATACATCTGCAATATCCAACATAGCCATCCTGGCATTGGAACTCCACAACATCGCCACAGCTTGGAGGGTTACTCTCACTGTACCCATTTGACACTTGACCATTGATACAAGACGGCAATGAAAAAGCAGTTACAAGAAGGCATATCTCCGAGTTTTTATTGTACAGGAGTCTTAATATCCTGTCCGTTCATTAATTAAGTGTCTAAAAGTCTAAAGAGAATAATAAACTGACCATTCAATATCTCTATGCATAATATCTAAAGTGCATAATAAACTGACCATTCAGTATCTCTGGCAGATAACACATGACTTTGACACAGGAGGGCTCCATTGTAGACCACCCCACTCCACCACTCACAGCCACACACTGCCTGACTTGGGGTCCTTGCAACTGGTAGCACGCATCGCAGGAGTACTCCAGTCTGCTCTGGTAGAACACCCTCTCCTTACTTTGGGTCTCCAGGGGTGGAGTTACTTCCCCGTTCCGTGGGCTGGGCTGGCGCTGACACTCCTGCTTTCTGCAGGTGGGGAGGGTGCGAGGCAGCCAGGAGCTTCCAGTGCACTTCACGTACTTGCTACCCTGCAGGAGGCAGTAGAAACCCGTTATTATAGGTGTAGTACTGTAGTATCAAGTTAGAATCGTATGATGTACTTACATTAAATGCGTTATCCATGAAGGTTTTATCCATTAATTTAGCGCATAAAGTGAACATTAATAAAATGATAATGATAATGATTTACTTAATGATTTACTGTGATAATGATTTACTTAACTGAAATAGGTAAGTTCATTAGTGTCTATCCTACCCACCTGCAGTTTGTAGCCCTCCTGGCACTTGACCATGAACTGCTGGCCACACTCCGTGCTATTGAGTCTCTTTGACAAAGGATCCAGTGTAGCGTGGGCTATGTCAGGCAGCACAGGACACTGCATCCGGGTACAGGATTGAGCTCCAGCCTCCCACCTGAGTGAACATTAGTCTCAGTCTTACAACACAACACATATTAATTTAACTGAGGTAATGGGGGCCTCAAATATAGTTGTAGTACTGAATATGCTCTGAATTTACTTTGCTATTTAACAATCAACTCGTGTGTCTCATTAAAGTGTTGTGAAACTTGGCAATTAACAGTGACGTAGTATAGTCTCACACCTAACATCTTCAAATAGAATGCTGACTATGAAGTTTGATAGCTTTTCATGCAAAGTTCATACAATGTGAAAGGTTTTGTATCAATTCATGAACTCCCATTATCTCCTGTGATACAAATGTCCCCCACCTGCCGTTAGCTTGACACTCGCCGTCTTGTGGGTCGGGTTCGTAGAAACACCTCCGCTCTCTCTTGTTCTTACCACAGCTATAGGAGACCTTGTGGGGTGCGAATATATACTTCAAACTTTGGTGTTTTAATGCTGGGATAGGATTTATAATGGTTTGCTACCATGTTGATTTATAAAGAAACCTTGAGGAAGTCTAAAATTAACCAATTTTTTCGACAGTGACATAATTCATGGATCGCAGAATAAAGAATAGTTATGGATATATTATACATAGCATGTTGTGTGTCCAAACCCATGTTTTTGGGACGCTGAATCGGTTATCTTTAGGCTCGGACTATCACATACGCCATTAGTGACCTCTGACCACTTCCACCCTTGATATCCCTTGATCGTAGTAATTATTCAGCCAATTTCACAACAGCAGCTCTGCGACCTCACAACAGTCTCTCTTTTCCAAAAATTTTGATTTGAACGAGTCTCATGTGATATGATGAGACTTACATTTCGTCTCCTGCTTAGGCTTTAATTAACTCAAAGATCTGTGTTAAGGTTACTATCATGTTGAAATTGTGATATCATTTCTTGTGCTCTTGTTAAAAATTTAATACCTCATCGGACGTAATTATCACGGACTTTAAGTTAAGTTTAGCAGACCTAAAACTTCACGGACATTAATATTCATGCTTGATCCTTTCAAATTGTCAACGAAAATTCGAAATTGTCGGTTTGATCTTTCCCTTTTTTCCACGGTTTGAATACTTGAACTAAAGATTTTTTCCGATTTTTTGTTAATTTATGATTAATTTCCCCATCGCAGTTACTAAACATGAAAAGGATATAAAATCTTCGTAAATAAATGTTATGCTGTTTCATTGTGTGTCCAACCAGTCCAACTCAGTCAATTTAGCTGATATTTTTATTTCATTGATAATGAAAGTAATGATTCCAAGATGATTCTAAGATGATTCTAAGATGATTCAAGAATGATTCTAAGATGATTCTAAGATTGTTCTGAGATTGCTCTAAGATGATTTTAAGATGATTCTAAGATTATCATACGATGATTCTAAGATGATTCTTTAGATGATTCGAAAAATTCAAATGATTCTAAATGATTCTAAATGACCAGTTATGTTTTACAAAAGGCAAATGAGAGGGTTAGCAGAGATCGTGGTTTGGATGATTTTGGGAGAATTTGTATACTACCTTTATCCGTACTGTTAATTCTGAAAAGTGCCCGGGTGGGGGAGAAATCTCTAAATATGGGGAGAAATATCTAAAATGGGGAGAAATCTCTAAATATGGGGGAGAAATTTCCACAAATGGCGACATCAAACGTGCCCATCACAAGTCGGGGGTATTTTGAGTTTTGGTAGTGGCATCGAGTGAAACTGTAAACTTCTGTTAGCTGACAGGTTTGGGTTCGATATTTCTAACCTGAAATTGATTGTTTTTCAAAATCTCGTCAGATCCCATCAAATCACACGCTAAAACAATGAATTCCAAATATTTACAGTATCAATTTTTCATTTTTATTGGAGTTTTGAAACATTTGGTCGTTTTTCGGCTTGAGCATCGCTAAATGACAATGAATTCATGATTTAAGTGCGATGATGGATCATGATGATTGGTCCAAGGAATTGAGTAGAAGTTTTCCCCGTAATTATTATATCCAAATCTGCAATTATTTTCATTTCTGTACCTTGACCTGCCGATCATTTCGTGATTATTGAGTTTTTGATTCATGCTAACGGAGGCGGAATGCAACAATAACCATAAAGTGTGACGGCTTGATATCAACAGCAAAGAAAATGTAACGCGTAACAAAAATGGACCTCGTTATTATGAAAGTGGAAACAGCGCGCAACAAAACAAGAGTTGTACGAATTGTGGTGATTGCGCGCGCGCGTAGAATTTGCCACGTGCATCCGTAGGCCCACGCATGCGCGCGTTAAATCATGGAGGGAAATTAAGTGCCTGCATACGGGAACACCAAACGACGAGAAATGCACCGGCAGGCGCAATTCTTGTTTAGTGCTTAAACCTGGAGCAAATTCCTTCACAATTTCATAGACATCATTTGCCCAACCACCTCCCAGCCCTCTTTCACACTTGTTTGATCTTCCGTACTTTGTGTAATTCAAATGAGCATTTGGTCCAGTAAAACAACTCGCTCCATTCTGCACTCCAAAAGCAGTCCATCCCTTCTCCTTAGCACACTCGAAGCATGAACGTACTGATCCAGCACATTCATTGTAAGGCAAAATCCCTCCCATAGCTCTAGAGAACTTGCGTCTTTCCAACAACCGAGATGTTTCCAGGGATCCGTTCCAATACCTGCAGTTTACAATTTCATAAACAGGCCTTCTTATCATAAACAAGCCTTCTTATCGTTGTGGTTATAATGAGAGATTGAATACTAATCAAGCAATTATGAAATTTAGCTTAGTATAGTAAGTTTCATATTATAGCCCGAATTTAGAATTCAGGATTCCAGGAATCAGGATTTCAGACTTACAACCTTAGAAGCTAAGACTTTACGATGTAAACTGTGGGATAACTGGTCACAACCAAGCATTTAAATAACTTTTCAACCAAATTAGTGAACACAAACGATTTGACTCAAACGGTCTGATACAGTAATTCTATATCTGACCATTAAACTTTATCGTATTATTTAACGTTTTAATAAACTTGCTCCCTAAGTAATCTTATAATTCATAAAGCACACTCACATGTACGTGTTAGTTTGAGCAGCAGCAGTACCAGAGAAAAAACTCTGGGTTGCATCAACATCAGCTTGGTCTATAAGTCAGTACATGAAATTTTGCGTCACTTGATTGTGCGACTTTCGTCAAAATCGCACGAATGAAATGTGTAAAAATTAACTGCTGCACATGTGAAATTGTGAAATGTGCAATAATTAGTTGCACGCCCAGTCAGCACTGTAACGTTTAGGTGATGCAACTTTTTACCCCCCCCCCCCGACTTTTTATCCCCCGACCTTTACCACCCTAGGTACAGGTGCGACCTTTACCCCTGCTTTGCCTTTGATCTGTACTGTATTCTGAGGGGGATAAAAAGGCGCACTTCAGACTGCGACTTTTTTATCCCCATTGAAAATGAGCTCGGTTTTGAAGCAGGGGATAAAGGTCGCAGACAACAGCATAGCTGCGACTTTTTATCCCTGTTCAAGCTTCTGATGGGGATAAACAGTCGTACCAACTATAGAACTGCAACCTTTCCCTCCCCCCTGGATCAAATTTCGAGGAGGAACTAACGTGATGCTATCCCGTTCGAGCAATGGTGTCAGGTACCAAGGATCGGATCATGATACTCATATAACGTTGTATCAACTACAACTAGGCTTCTCCAAAGGAGCACAAACATATGATCACATTCTCACTCTTAGTACCATAATCAACAAATACAAGAAAGTCAAAAAACCTGTCTATGCTGTTTTTGTTGATTTCCGCAAAGCATTCGATTCAGTCTGTAGGGAAGCGCTCTTTTTTAAATTGGCTAATCAAGGGTTCAGTGGGAAAATATTTGACACACTGAAACATATGTACGCAAACTCGACTGGTCAAATAAAACTCTCTGGTCATATTTCTAATAAATTTTGCATTGCAAAGGGTACTGAGCAAGGCCATCCTCTGTCACCCGACTTCTTTAAGTTATACATTAATGATCTCTCACCCCTTCTTGAGCACCCTAATTGTCCCATGCTCATGAACCAGCTAGTTAGTCACCTTCTCTGGGCAGATGACCTTATTTTACTTGCACTTGACCCAGTAACACTGCAAAAACAACTTGACTCACTCTCTGATTTTTGCACCACCTGGGGGGTCGAAATTAATATGGCAAAAACCAAACTCATAACATTTAACTCAACTTCCAACACCGACACTGTCCCACTCAACTTATGTAGCAAATCTGTCCTGAGCACTGATTCTTATTGTTATCTTGGCATCGAAATTGACAAGAACGGTAAATTCACACTAGCCAGAAACGAGCTTAAGAAAAAGGCACTGCGATCACTATACAGCCTTAAAAGCACTGTTAATAAAAATCATCTATCTTTCAGAGCACTCACCACATTATTTGACAGTCTCATTAAGCCTATCGCACTCTATGGAGCACCTCTTTGGGTACCCGGAATGCCAATCATTCGCAACCTAACCAAGCATTCTGGGCAGGAGCATGTTGATAGCAACAGCAGCATACTCAAGAAAATTGCTCAGACAGAGTGTGAACGTATTCACACTCATTTCTTGAAGTGGGCTTTAGGTGTTAACCGTAAATCGTCAAACACAGGTGTCTGGGGCGAATCAGGAAGGTATCCAATTATCTACGAGGGAATTATGATAACTTTGAGATATTTCCACCGAGTCAAGGGCTTAAATAACAATTCACTTGTTTCATTGGCATATCAAGAGCAGAAACGTCTCAAACTAGATTGGTTTAGCAGCATTGAATCGATTCTTAGAACTGACACATGCTACTCTGCTGATCATGTAACATCATACATCACTCTCTCCAAGAACAAAACCAACTCAACGAATTCTTCCACAAGCAACATGCCAACCACAAACATTACACAAAACAATTTCATAATCCATCGTGGCATAAAGAAAATTCTACCAGCTCAAAAGCTTCAGCCTCTCCCAAGTGAACGGTTTTCAATAATACACATCATCAAATCCTTCAAAAAGCACTTCAGAGATGTCTGGGATAGCAACCTTAATATTTCCACCAAGCTTTCTTACTATAGGACTTTCAAATCATCTTTTATGAAGGAACCCTACCTTGATCTTGTTGATAACTGCAAAGATAGACATAATCTAACTAGACTCAGAATAAGTGCACATCACTTAGAAATTGAACGAGGCAGATATAAAAATGTACCGAAGGATAACAGAATCTGCTCCTGGTGTAAACTCTGTCTAGGCAGTGATATCATTGAAAATGAACATCATCTCCTGAATGAATGTGATCTCTACGCAGCCAACAGATCCATCACATCGGATCCCAGAACCTAGTAGTACTTAACGGTCGCACTCTTGGTGACTGTGCTGGAAAGTACACATGCTTCAAGTGGAATGGAAACAGCGTTGTTGACCTCTTTGTCAGCTCAGGTAGCTTCACACATCGCATCAGGAATCTGGTGGTGGCTAGTCACACTCTCTTTTCAGATCATAGCCCTGTTATCCTTCATCTTTGGAATCAAAGTCCGACGGTAACTCCAACAAAAGCTCCTACCCACTTCGAGCCTGCTCCTTTCAAATACAAGATCACTCTGAAGGTCTTGACAAGTTTCAGAACATTCTCAATACTCAATCAGTCCTAGCCCAGATAGAAACCCTCAACGAGCGGCTTACATCAGACAACATCAGCAGTAATGAAGCCGAATCCTCAATATGATATCTCTTGTCCCTTATCAATTCAGTCGCTGGTGAAAGCTTTGATATTCCCAAACAAAGTGACAAGAGTAAGCCAAAGCATGAAGCATGGTTTGACCTGCCTGTCATACAGCCAAGGAGACTTTTTGAAACGATCTATTCGTGTGATGGACAACAATCCTGATAACACAAGTATCAAAGATCGACATCGTCTCAATGTCAAAGATTATCGAGCCATTGTCGAGTCCAAAAAGGATAAGTTCATTCGTAAATTGAATGAAAAAATCAAATCAGGAAAGGTATTGTCCTGGAGAGACTTCAAGAAGCTCAAAAAATACAAGCAAAATGACATCAAACTTGATGAGTCTGAACACCTTGATAACTTTCAGAAGTTCTATGCTCAGCTCTATTCTGACAAGCATCCAACTGTTGATCAACTGACTAAGCAGGCTTTGCTCAATGATGCAGTAGACACTGCCAACTCAGTCTACCAATGAAGAGCTCAACAAACCTTTTCACGATGGATGAACTGGAAAGCGCCATTAGCAGCCTCAAATCAGGAAAAGCATCCTCATTTGACCATATCAGCAATGAGATCATCAAGGCACTCAACGCTGAAATGCTCCATCTTCTGCTCAATCTTTTCAACATATCTGTCTCAAACTGGGTAGCTACTTCTGGAGCCAAAGTGTCATTACCCCGCTTCACAAGAAGGGCTGTACCTCTGATCCTGACAACTACAGGGCTATTGCTGTGTGTGTAGCTGTGTTGGAAAACTCCTTTCTCTGATGCTTCTCAGTCGCTTGATAAACCATCGAGTCTTAACTTTCCCGACCCTCTAACCAAGCAGGCTTCAAGAAGGGTAGCCAGTGTAATGATCATATTTTTGTTAACACTGATGGAAAGTACAAAAGAAAGTCAAGCAAGGTCTGTAACTGTCTTCATTGACCTGAGAAAAGCCTTCGATCTTGTCTGCCGTCAAGCATTGCTCTTCAAGCTTGCCTGCTATGGAATAAATGGCGGTTTTCTTCAACATCATCAAAAATGTACAGCTACTCTTCTGAAACATCAAAATCAACAACAGGATCAGCAAAAGTTTTGATATATCCAAAGGGACTGAACAAGGTCACCCTCTTAGCCCTGAACTTTTTTCAGTCTATTTTCTCTCAAGCTGTCCAAGCTGCTCAACGAATTGACGTCAACTGCCCCACTTTATCTGGTCTGAAATATCCCATCTGCATGGGCTGATGACCTTGTCATCCTGGCTCTAGATACCCACTCACTTCCAAAGACAACTGAATGTTATTAAGAACTACTGCAATGCCTGGGGTCTCGAAATAAATATCTCTAAAAACCAAGTTCATGGTTATGAATGGACTCTATCCTCCAAGTGCCACCTGAGACCAATCATCAATGGAGATAAGATCGAGCTGGTTACCTCCTACTGCTACCCAAATATCATCATCATCAACAAGGGGAATTTCAGCCAGGCCGAAGACTCGCTTTTACAAGAAAGGCCTCAGGGGGCACACTTCAGTCTGAGGAATACTGTTGACAGGAGATACGTGGATCCCCAAGAACCTACAGCAACTCTTTGGTTCCCTTGACACCCATCCTAACCTATGGGTGCCAAGTCTGGCTTCTAGTCGACCTGTCGTGAAACACCTTATCTCCTGCTTTGACCGTGACAGTAATATCAACAATTGTGTCTCGAAAATTGCCAAGATGCGCCTTGAGCAGGTTCATCTACGTCACCTCAAGTATCTGCTAGGCATAAGGCACCGCATCCAACTCTGCTGCCTGGGGTGAAACTGGCAGATTTCACTTCTTATCGATAGCCTGAAGCTCTGCGTCAAATACTTCAAAAGACTGGCTGAGATGGAAGATTCAAACCTTGCCAAGGCAGCATTCAACGAACAGGCAAATCTTGGTTTATCGGCAACTTGGTACTCTGCCGACGGAGGCTCACGGACCCTTGACGGACCCTTCCCGGACCCTTGACGGACCCTTCCCGGACCCTTCCCGGACCCTTCATGGACCCTTCATGGGTCTTTGACGGACCCCTCGCGGACCGTTCCCGGACCCCTCACGGACCCTTCCCGGACCCCTAACAGTCCTTTGCATGAACCCCTTGTCTTAATTTTCCGGACCCTTCCTGAACTTCCAGACCCTTCCGGGAACTTCCTGACCCTTCCCGGGAACTTCCAGGCCCTTCCTCAACCCTTCCCTGAACTTCCTGACCCTTCCCCGAACTTCCCTGACCCTTCCTGAACTTCCCGGAACTTCCTGACCCTTCCCGGGAACTTCACGGACCCTTCCCGGGCCCTTCCCGGGCCCTTCCCGGACCCTTCCCGGGACTTTCCCGGGACATTTTACTAAGTAAAAGGAAACGATACCTATTGGTCAGGAATGTGTTACAATGGTGTTTTGCCGTCATAAAACACTTTGCATTATTTCCCGAATCACATTTTACCAAAAGGACCCGGGAACTTCCCGGACCCTTCCCGGGAACTTCCCGGACCCTTCCCGGGACTTTCCCGGGTCTTTTTCCTAAGTAAAAGGAAACGATACCTATTGGTCAGGAATGTGTTACAATGGTGTTTTGCCGTCATAAAACACTTTGCATTATTTCCCGAATCACATTTTACCAAAGGGACCCGGAACTTTCGGACCCTTCCGGAACTTCCCGGACCCTTCCCGGGACTTTCCCGGTCTTTTTCCTAAGTAAAAGAAACGATACCTTATGGTCAGGGAATGTGTTACAATGGTGTTTGCTGTCACATAAAACACTTCGCATTATTTCCCCGAATCACATTTTTACCGAAAGGACCCGGGAACTTCCCGACCCTTCCTTGAATCCCAGGAACTTCCTGACCCTTCCTGGGAACTTCCCCGGACCCTTCCTGGACTTTCCCAGGCCTTTTTCTAAGTAAAGAAACGATACCTATTGGTCAGGAATGTGTTACAATGGTGTTTTGCCGTCATAAAACACTTCGCATTATTTCCCGAATCACATTTTACCAAAGGACCCGGGAACTTCCGGACCCTTCCCGGAACTTCCCGGACCCTTCCGGACTTTCCGGGTCTTTTCCCTAAGTAAAAGGAAACGATACCTATTGGTCAGGAATGTGTTACAACGGTGTTTTGCCGTCATAAAACACTTCGCATTATTTCCCGAATCACATTTTACCGAAAGGACCGGGAACTTCGGACCCTTCCCGGGAACTTCCCGGACCTTCCGGACTTTCCCGGGTCTTTTTCCTAAGTAAAGGGAAACGATACCTATTGGTCAGAAATGTGTTACAATGGTGTTTTGCCGTCATAAAACACTTCGCATTATTTCCCGAATCACATTTTACCGAAAGGACCCGGGAACTTCCCGGACCCTTCCCGGGACTTTCCCGGGTCTTTTTCCTAAGTAAAAGGAAACGATACCTATTGGTCAGGAATGTGTTACAATGGTGTTTTGCCGTCATAAAACACTTCGCATTATTTCCCGAATCACATTTTACCGAAAGGACCCGGGAACTTCCCGGACCCTTCCCGGGAACTTCCCGGGCCCTTCCCGGGAACTTCCCGGACCCTTCCCGGGAACTTCCCGGGAACTTCCCGGGAACTTCCCGGACCCTTCCCGGTGACTTCCCGGGGACTTTCCGGGGACTCTTCTCCCCTTTCCATTTGAGTGAAAGGCGATCATACTCCTTTTTAGAGGCGAACACAATACGCAGGATTTCTCGACTCATCGTATACCATCACTTCCCGGGGACTTCCCGGTGACTTCCCGGTGACTTCCCGGGGAATCTCCTCCCCTTTCCAACTGAGTGAAAGGCGATCATTAAACTTGTGTATAAGGTGTTTATACTTTTATAGTCAAAAAAAATACGCAGGATTTCTCGACTCATTGTAACGCTGAGTGACAGGCAATCTTCAATGAGGCGTTTTCCTGACATTTGATTGTAAAGAATCAGATGGATGAGTCTCATCTTGTGCATGGGTCACATCGCTACTTACATGATATGTCTCTTTGCGATGTGACCCGTAGGTAGTTTAACGATGTTACGAGATCGCTGCTGCTGCTGACATGAAGTTATTTGATCCCAATCACTTAATGGGGCAATGGTGTTAAGTGCTTACGTACCAACGAGGATTGAATCCTCTGGAACAATATAAATTTGAAGCAGAACCCCAAAAGTTATCTTCATTTTCTTTGCAAGCTGCAGTACAACATGGTGAGAACCAGACGAACCCGCTACTCTGTCACACCTGCTACCCCTACCTGTTCCCACTGCGGCATCAGGGGCCATATATCTGCTATACGCCCCAGAACAGCCTACGATGGAGAAGCTCCTTTCCTGTCCTGCAACCACTGCTTGAAGAACATCAGATCAGGGTGGTGTGACGAGCCTCTTAACAGACAAGTGGTGGTTTTCATCAAGCCCTGTGAAGATCACTCAACGCCAGTCGTCAGACCTAGTAGACCAGCACCTCCACCCCGTCCTGCTGCTGCTCGGTCCACCCAACCTCCTCCTCCTCCTCCTGGACCCCCCACTCTACCACCTCTCTCCTCTACCCCAATTCCTAACCCCTCACCAATAGCTCCGCCTGCTGCCTCCCCTGTTCGCACACCCTCACCTAGCCAGTCCCCGCCAGTTGCCACCAAGAAGAGAGCCCTTCCGAAACCTCCCCCTCGCAGACCACTCCTACCCTCCAGCTCCTCCTCAGACTTGTCCCTATCTCCCCCTGTAAGGAGGCTTCCAACATCCCCTGCTCCCCAACAGTCCTCTCCTGCTGGAGCCCAACATTCCCCTCCTGCTGCTGCTCGTCAGTCCCCTCCTGCAGGACCAGCCTTCCCTATCGTCCAATACTCATCATCTGGTTCCTCAGATCTCGTCCTTCCAATACCTCAGCGTCGAAGGATCCAGTCCTCTTCTTCGCCTCCTACCCCAACTCCCCCTGCTTTCTCTCCACAGAAGCCGAAGAAGAAGAAACTTCGTGCCCCCCAGCGGACATTTAACCTGGAGTACCTGGAGAGGCGCTACAGACACGTCCTCAAGATGACCAACAAGGGGATGTCGAAGAAGGACGCATTGCTGCAGGAAGGGATATCGAAGACACACTTTGATCGAGTGCGGTGCATTGCGGAAGCTTCCAAGGTTGACAGAGAGTCCCTACTATCTGCAATGGCCAACCTGAGGAGCCTCACGCAGGAGAGCTTGTATCCAGCTGCCAGAGATATCTGCAACAGAAACCTCCACAAACTGGACACTCTCAGACTGAAGAGAGAGGTCATGGTTCCTAAGTCGCGTTATTGATCAGTGTATTCCAATTAACATGTTCTTACTGTGTGATTAATTTAATATAAGATTTAATCTCGAGATTTATGATACGATTTATTACCTACTTTATCATCCTATTTTAGATATCTATTTCGATTTATACTAAAGTTGTTTTTAATCTTTGCATTTATATCAAGTATAATTCAGAAGTTGAGTCCATTCCAATTAACTATTCAAGTCAACTGGCCGAATAAATCAGTTAATTCAACTAGTCGAGTCAACTAGTGGAATCAACTATTCGAGAAAACTAGTTGAGTCAGGTATATGTGATTCAGAAAATAAAGCGGAGTGTTTAATGACGGCAAAACAACGTTTTGTCACATTCGTATTCTTTGTCTGGTATCGTTTTACTTTCTGAAAGTCCTGAAGGGTCCGAAGTTCCTGGAAGTATCCGGGAAGTTCCCGGTCCTTGTGGTAAAATGTGATTCGGGAAATAATGCGAAGTGTTTATGACGGCAAAACACCATTGTAACACATTTCTGACCAATAGGTATCGTTTCTTTTACTTAGGAAAAAGACCCGGGAAAGTCCCGGAAGGTCCGGAAGTTCCCGGGAAGGGTCCGGGAAGTTCCCGGATTTTGGTAAAATGTGATTCGGGAAATAATATGAAGTGTTTTTTGACGGCAAAACACCATTAACAACACATTTCTGACCAATAGGTATCGTTCCCTTTACTTAGGAAAAAGACCTGAAAGTCTCGAAGGGTCGAGAAGTTCCAGGAAGGGTCCGAAGTTCCCGGGTCCTTTCGGTAAAATGTGATTCGGGAAATAGTAATGCAAGTGTTTTTATGACGGCAAAACACCATTGTAACCAATAGGTATCGCTCTTTACTAGAAAAATAAAGTCCTCAGGTATCGTTTCCTTTAAGTTTAGGTAAAAAGACCCGAAATAATGAAAGTTTTGACGGCAAACACCATTGAATATTTCAATAGGTATCGTTTCCTTTTAGAAAAAGACCGGAAAGTCCAGGGTCCGAAGTCCGGAAGGGTCCCTGGAAGTTCCCCTGGGTAAAATGTGATTCGGGAAATAATGCGAAGTGTTTTATGACGGCAAACACCATTGCAACATTTCCTGACCAATAGGTATCGTTTCCTTTTACTTAGGGAAAAGACCCGGAAAGTCCCGGAAGGGTCCGGGAAGTTCCCGGGTCCTTGGTAAATGTGATTCGGGAAATAATGCGAAGTGTTTTTTGACGGCAAAACACCATTGTAACACATTTCTGACCAATAGGTATCGTTTCTTTTAGGAAAAAAGGCCCGGAAAAGTCTGGGAAGGGTCTGGAGGTTCAGGGAAAGGTCGAAGTTTCGGTCCTTTGGTAAAATGTGATTCGGGAAATAATGCGAAGTGTTTTTTGACGGCAAACACCCATTGTAACACATTTCATGACCAATAGTATCAGTTTCTATTTAGGAAAAAAGACCCGAAAGTCCTGAAGGGTCCGGAAGTTCCGAAGGGTCCGAAGTTCCCGGGTCCTTTCGGTAAAATGTGATTCGGGAAATAATGCAAGTGTTTTATGACGGCAAAAACATTTCATTGTAACACATTCCTGACCAATAGGTATCTCGTTTCCTTTTACTTAGGAAAAAGACTGGAAAGTCCTGAAGGTCCGGGAAGTTCCCGGAAGGGTCCGGGAAGGGTCTGGAAGTTCCCAGTCCTTTGGTAAAAAAGTTCGGGAAATAATGGAAGTGTTTTATGCCCCAAAAACCCCCTTTTAACACATTCCCGACCAATAGGTAGTTTCTTTTTGGGAAAACCCCGGAAAGCCCCGGATGGGCCCGGAAGTTCGGGGGCCCGGGTTCCCAATTTCCCCGGAAGGGGTGGAAGGCCGGGCCCTTTCTAAATGATTGGGGAAAAAGTTTTTAGACGGAAAAAACACCATTGTAAAAATTCTGAAAATAGGTATCTTTTCCCCTTTTGGGGATCGTTCATATTACGTAAAAATTTTAAATTTTTTCCCCCCCCGAACAAACGTAATATCTCCCCCCTTTTTTTGGGAAAAATATTCGTCTATTTTCCCCCATTTTTTTGGGCCCCCAAAAAATTTTAAAAAAAAAATTAAAAAGAAAGTTTTACACATCAAACATCGACTTGAAATGACATTCAAAGTTTTTTAGTTTTTCCAGGAAATCTCGCCCGACAACTCCTCGACAATGAA
>WFMF01000606.1:73529-92779 GCA_011033025.1 Beroe forskalii | reverse complement strand
AAGAAACAGGTTAGACTGGCCATACTCAGCCTCAAGCAACAGGTTAGACTGGCCATACTCAACCTTAAGAAACAGGTTAGACTGGCCATACTCAACCTCAAGAAACAGGTTAGACTGGCCATACTCAACCTCAAGAAACAGGTTAGACTGGCCATACTCAACCTCAAGAAACAGGTTAGACTGGCCATACTCAACCTCAAGAAACAGGTTAGACTGGCCATACTCAACCTCAAGAAACAGGTTAGACTGGCCATACTCAACCTTAAGAAACAGGTTAGATTGGCCACACTCAGCCTCAAGCAACAGGTTAGACTGGCCATACTCAACCTCAAGAAACAGGTTAGACTGGCCATACTCAGCCTCAAGCAACAGGTTAGACTGGCCATACTCAACCTTAAGAAACAGGTTAGACTGGCCATACTCAACCTTAAGAAACAGGTTAGACTGGCCATACTCAACCTCAAGAAACAGGTTAGACTGGCCATACTCAACCTCAAGAAACAGGTTAGACTGGCCATACTCGACCTCAAGAAACAGGTTAGACTGGCCATACTCAACCTCAAGAAACAGGTTAGACTGGCCATACTCAACCTTAAGAAACAGGTTAGATTGGCCACACTCAACCTCAAGAAACAGGTTAGACTGGCCATACTCAACCTCAATAAACAGGTTAGACTGGCCATACTCAACCCCTCAAGAAACAGGTTAGACTGGCCATACTCAACGTCAAGAAACAGGTTAGACTGGCTATACTCAACCTCAAGAAACAGGTTAGACTGGCCATACTCCACCTCAATAAACAGGTTAGACTGGCCATACTCAACCTTAAGAAACAGGTTAGACTGGCCATACTCAACCTTAAGAAACAGGTTAGGCTGGCCATACTCAATCTCAAGAAACAGGTTAGACTGGCCATACTCAACCTTAAGAAACAGGGTAGACTGGCCATACTCAACCTTAAGAAACAGGTTAGACTGGCCATACTCAACCTTAAGAAACAGGTTAGACTGGTCATACTCAACCTTAAGAAACAGGTTAGACTGGTCATACTCAACCTTAAGAAACAGGTTAGACTGGCCATACTCAACCTTAAGAAACAGGTTAGACTGGCCATACTCAACCTTAAGAAACAGGTTAGACTGGCCATACTCAACCTTAAGAAACAGGTTAGACTGGCCATACTCAACCTCAAGAAACAGGTTAGACTGGCCATACTCAACCTAAAGAAACAGGTTAGACTGGCCATACTCAACCTCAAGAAACAGGTTAGACTGGCCATACTCAACCTCAAGAAACAGGTTAGACTGGCCATACTCAACCTAAAGAAACAGGTTAGACTGGTTATACTCAACCTCAAGAAACAGGTTAGACTGGTTATACTCAACCTCAAGAAACAGGTTAGACTGGCCATACTCAAGAAACGGGATAATCTCGGGTTGCTGAAGTATTACAATGCAGTTTCTGGCGATTACTGAGGCATTCGACATGTTAACCATTTTAGACCTTTGGTTTGTATCCGGTTGATAAAGTTCCTCCTTAGTATTGTCATTGTTATTGGACGCCTCAATTTCAATTAAATCTAAATCTAGTCTTCCTCCGCCCAGGCGACAACGCATGAAAACGAGTGCTGTGACCTGAAGAAGAACCTGAAACGAGCACAAGACCAGCTCCATGATTCCGAGCGGGATGTCAGCAAACTTACCCGAGATAATAAGGTACGGGAGTACTGGACCTGATTTGCACAGCTACGCTGTCAGGGGTTCGAGATTTCGAAATGAAATCGCACTTTTTGCCTCGTGTAGGTTTATTTTATCGGTGTAATTCTGTCTCCTGTGCATTTCACTGTACAAGTTGTACATTAACCCGTGTACTTTAGTCTCCAATACAAGTTACATTTAACCCCGTGTCTCCTATACATTTAACCCGCATGCCTTCCATAATACATCGTCTGATTTCCCTCCCCTGATACAGGGTCTCACGGAGAAAGTGCAGTGTGTGGAGAAGGAGAAGTCCTCCTACAGAGACCAGCTGGACTCATCCCGCGGCAGCATTCAGTGAGTTATTTGTTGAAGATATCTGTTCATTTTATGGTTACAGGTTATGGAATTCTTTTTAATCATAGAATCAAGCATGTTCTCCTGTCCTTAACTTTATTAAGTCCTTATTTATTGTTCATTACTTTTTAACATTACTATTATTACGAACATGGTTGATCAGAGTACATCACTAATTCTGAACTGTGATTTTTTGATGAAAATACGTCTCACTTGTATCGTTGTGTGGATGTGTGCATTGTTTGGAAGGAATACTTTCAGTTCACCCAGAAAAGCTCTTGACTAACCATAGAATCTTCATGCTGTCATAAAATCACAGCCTCGCGACACTTTTACCGGATCACCACGCATTTCAAACATTCATAGAGCCTCAGAAAGCATTCTCTGTTCCGACTATTTAGCTATATATCCGGCTCTATACTTATATAAATCATGTTCTTGTGCCCTATCCCAAAATCCGGACTATGTTACCCTCATGCAAGAAATCATACACATTCTGTACACTCGCCCGCAGCCAATACCAGCTCCCCTCTCCCATGTTACCCATCAATCCTATCCTTGAACTCCGCTCAACCAATTTACTAATTAACTAATTGTTTCATATTATGCTCCTATGTAACTTCTGGGGGTCAGGTGATCTGGGTTATATTTGGATGTGGATTCTCTAAAACATGCGAGCAAGATAAGTGAAATGACGTCATTATCATAGCACAAAGTGGTGTGTTAATGACCTTGGAATGGGCACAGGGTATAGTAGGATTTCCTTATATATTATACCAGGGGTTGGGCCAGTGATCTGCGGTAAGGTTACTGCCCTCGGCCCCAACAGCATATGTTGGTCAAATCGTGGCTCTGTAATTTGGGAAATTCTACGGAAGTGTAGAGGTCAAGTCCCAAATGGGGCGTTTGGATTGGCCGTAAGTGCATTTTAGATATGAAACATGACATGCACAGATGACTACGGGTTAGAATTCATACAAAATTGGGTATTTCTGGTACAGCAGTGGTCAAACCCTACCTGGGTGCACCCAGGGCAATTAACTTGAAATTTAAATCACGATCTTCATCGAACATACCCGAAGATAAATCGTAAGTCACGGTTATTCGCACCCTTCTAGGTAATCGTCGATTGAAATCATAATCGTGGACCGCAATTATAGCTTTAAGCTGCGATAATTAACTTCAATCTGATCATTTTAATTTCAATTATTATGGGATATTACCATAATACAGTAAAGATTTGGTATGGAATATAAATTTGACTTAATGCCAGATAAAGATATTAAGATTTGTAAATAAAAGAAGAGAAGAATGGATTGCTGGAGTTCCCGACAGCGAATGAGCATTGCAATCGTATGATTCTCGTTATTTCGTTGGTCTGATGTATTGAACGGCAGCTGTGATTCGCTCTTTATTAAGAAAATGTGGGTTCCAAACTTTTGTGAATTTTAGTTTAATGATCATAACCAAATTTGTCCTCTTAATTAGCCATAATTTGCATCTCCCATGGCCCCAAATCGTAACCTACCTAGTATAGTTCTAGACCAGGTTCCAAGGAAACCTCGGCTTCCCTAGTCTTCCAGCTAGTAAACAGACCTTCCCTCTTCTATATATGAAACTACCTTAGTGGTAGAAATTATGATGCGTACTAATTATGATTATTTTCGCAAAATGATCATAATAAGTACACATCATAAATTCTACACATCATAATTTCTACAGATCATAATTTGTACCTACTTTCTCAAAATTTGTCTATGGGCCTGATTTAGACTTGGAAAACATGTTGAAACAACCAGAATGACCATGTTAACTCTAAGGCCCTTTTCACATCTTTGTAATACAACTTCAATCAACAAAATTTTCAAAATCGAAGGTTTCGGTGCTATTATATCATGAAATTGCCATAAATAACGGAGTTTCACTCAACTTAGTTGATAAACAGATGCCTCTAAGCAAGGCCCTAACCTCCGAATAGGCTACCTTGCTGCCAGACCTTATCAAAGACCAAGTTTACATTTGATCTAAAATGAAAACACATACAACATCGGTCGAAAAACAATATGCGAATGTGCAGGCATGATATTCACATAACATTAACTTCCCAATCACCACAATTATGGATGTGAATTATGCTAAAAGAATTAATGATTTTGTCAGAAAATAGCTGGCACTGCAAGGCTTATTTCATGATTTGTGACCAAATTTTGGAGGATTTTGGACAATTTTGGTTCAAAGGGCCGGATAAAATCGTTCAAAAATAATGAAATTTCATTCCACTGGTTGTTCAACAAAAAGGGTTGTTTTTATCCCCAAATTTTTTCATCATAATTAGTACCGATCATAATTTCATTCGTCATTATAAGTACACATCATAATTTCTACCACTAAGGTAATAGCCTTGAGTGTCTCTGTGCTGTTGCCGCCGAGACGAAGTCGAGGTGGTTGCACAGCTCAAAAAATACTTACAACTATAATTGCTCCCATCAGGACGTTAGAAGAATCACGGAGAGAACTACAGAAGCAGTTGGATTCGTTAGAAGCTCGACTGAATGAGTCATCTCTACAAAACCAGAGATTGGACAAAGAGTGCAATTCTCTTCAGGTATTTGATAAAATCAGGTCTTTAGATACTTAATCAGAGCAGTAGATACTTAATCAATATCCACTGTTTGCAGTGGAGGCTTTATCATAGCTAAAAGTGGTAGATTTTTTGACGGATACGAACAAAATATCTTCTACACTCTTGATCCGTATTGACACGTCCCCTTTACCCACAGAACAGGTTAGCTGAAGCTGAAGAGGAAATGTGCGAAGTTAAGAAAATGAGGGACGCAGCCAACAGTGAAGTGGACGCTATCCATGCTAGGTATTCACTATTTGACTGGTACAATGTTTGCAAATACTATCCAGAAACTGCCGAATTTTGAGATACACCAAACAGGCTAGTAAATCTTAGGACGCACTGAATCGGGACTGGCAAATATAAATCGGGGAAAAATTCAATCAAGGGTGATTGGCCTGTCGGACATGTTGACATGTTGGTTAACGATTAACGCCGTACTTATCTTGAAACAATGTACTTATCTTATGACATTTCAGGTTCGAAACCCTGAAGAAGCTCAAAGACCAGATCGAATCAGAGAAGCAGAGTCTCAGCCGACAGGTACTGTTTGAATTTTGGTAATACTCAGAATGGTAGGTTAAAGCGAGAACCAGGGTCTTTTTTCATTTTGGGACAAAGTCAGAAAATTCAGCATCTCTGGGTGGGTTAAATCCAAAAGAAAAACCTTGCAATCCCTGCACTCACTTCAGTTGAAAGACATGTCCGAAGAGAACGCGGGATTGGAATCCCGACTGAACAACCTCCACGTTACATTCGAGGAGAGTGAGAAGGAAAAGGGAGAGTTGCAACATAACCTTGCAAAGGCACAGAACTTAGCAACTGTATGTCAGGTAATTCCTTGCCAAGGTACAGAACCTAGCAACTGTTCCTTGCCAAGGCACAGAACCTAGCAAAGTTGTTTGTTAGGTTATTCCTTGCCAAGGCACAGAACCTAGCAAAGTTGTTTGTTAGGTAATTCCTTGCCAAGGCACAGAACCTACTGTTTAGTGTTTGTCAGGTTAGAACCTTACTTGCCATAGTTTGTTAGGTAATTCCTTGCCAAGGCACAGAACCTAGCAAAGTTGTTTGTCAGGTAATTCCTTGCCAAGGCACAGAACTTCTTTTATTTGTATGTAAACTGTATTACTGTAATCATACCGATTAGTGATTGTTTTACTGTTTATCTTAGTGTTTAATTTTTTACTGTTTATTGAGAGTGTTGCAAGAGGAGAATGACAAGCTGCATGCTCGTGTAACCGAGCAGAGCGACGCTATGTACTCCCGAGATCTGGCCAGAGAAGAAACCCGCAGGAAGATATCCGATCTCAGCAAAGACATCCAGAAACTCAAGTTCGTCCCCTTTTTGTAGTGCCAAGGAAATATTCATTTCATGAAAAATATTGATCATCAGAGATACGACCTTGTGATTCTTTCAATGCTGCTTTTTTAAAATTTTAGCAAGATTTGCATTAATCAATAAGTGCTTTATGGTTTGCAGGTTCGAGTTGGAGGATGCTCAAACTGAGAACACGTCACTGAAAGCCAAGCAGCGTGACTATGAGGAAGCTCTCATCAAATCAGATGGTAGGATGCTCAAAACTTATTAATGAACAGTGATATATATCATAGTTTTTTTTTGTTTTTTCTTAATATACGTTTAAAATATTTCACGAAAATCTTCTGATTTCATCCTGATCAAAAGAAACTGCTTCTAACATGAGAAACTGAAAGTGAAAGTTCCATTTCTGTGTGTTAACTAAGTCAAATAAAACATTTCTTTGTGTTTGATCAGGTTCCCTGAACTACACACGGGAGTGTGCTGAAGAAGAAGCAGATAAAGCAAACAGGAAGATAGCCGAGCTCAACCACTTAGTCAGGGACTTGGAGCAGGAGAGACGACAGTTGGAGGTGAGATTCTTTCAAGCCTTTTTATTGATCCTCTTACAGTTAGCCGTTAGCTTTTTCGTTTTTTCTCCTCTCAGATCTCTCTGACAAGTGGCATCAGGAAATTTTTTCGGATCTCTATTCCTTCTTCCCATTAAACTCCCCCTCCTCAGATCTCTATTCCCACTTAACTCCCCTCCTCAGATCTCTATTTCCACTTCACTCCCCCCTTTCCTGATGTCCATTCCCACTTAAAAGCTTAAACCCCCCTCCTCAGATCTCTTTGACAGCTGCAGAGGATTCCCATGCCCACGCTGACCGGGAGGTCATGAAACGGGAACGGATGCGAAGGAACCTTCAAAGCAAACTTTCTCATCTCATTTCCATGCTCCACGCTACACTACCAGGTTAGAGATCTCGAAAAATTGGAGAATAACGTGTCTTGAATCTGGAAAAAGTTGGAGAATATTAATAAGGATTCCAAAAAGGAGAAAATGAGTTTTAAATTAATCGATATAACCTCTTACTCCACAACTCCAGTCTCCACAACAGGTATTAAAGTGAGTGTGCCGCGCATCAAACTGATGATCAATGACGAGGGAGAGTCAACAGACGTGGAGTACTCTGACACCACTATGCGGAGTGTATCCCCGAGACGCTGTCCTTCTCCGCAATCAGAGGAGGAAACTATTGACGTGGAGAGTGTTAGACTGGCCATACTCAACCTCAAGAAACAGGTTAGGCTGGCCATACTCAACCTCAAGAAACAGGTTAGACTGGCCATACTCAACTTAAAGAAACAGGTTAGACTGGCCATACTCAACTTAAAAAACAGGTTAGACTGGCCATACTCAACCTCAAGAAACAGGTTAGGCTGGCCATACTCAACCTCAAGCAGCAGGTTAGACTGGCCATACTCAACCTTAAGAAACAGGTTAGACTGGCCATACTCAACCTCAAGCAGCAGGTTAGACTGGCCATACTCAACCTCAAGAAACAGGTTAGAAGTTGGCCATACTCAACCTCAAGAAACAGGTTAGACTGGCCATACTAAACCTCAAGAAACAGGTTAGACTGGTCATACTCAACCTCAAGAAACAGGTTAGACTGGCCATACTCAACCTTAAGAAACAGGTTAGACTGGCCATACTCAACCTTAAGAAACAGGTTAGACTGGCCATACTCAACCTCAAGAAACAGGTTAGACTGGCCATACTCAACCTAAAGAAACAGGTTAGACTGGCCATACTCAATCTCAAGAAACAGGTTAGACTGGCCATTCTCAACTTCAAGAAACAGGTTAGACTGGCCATACTCAATCTTAAAAAACAGGTTAGACTGGCCATACTCAACATCAAGAAACAGGTTAGAGTGGCCATACTCAACCCCAAGAAAAAGGTTAGACTGGCCATACTCAACCTTAAAAAACAGGTTAGACTGGCCAAACTCAACCTTAAGAAACAGGTTAGACTGACTGTACTCAACTTCAAGAAACAGGTTTACCATCAGGCTGGCCATACTCAAGAATCGGGATAATACTGGGTATGAAAATGAAATATCTGGCGCCATTCGAAATATTTACCAATTCTAAGCCTTAGGTTTGTGTCCGGTTGATAAGGCTCCTTCTAAGTATTGTCATGTTGTTACCTGATCTCAATTTCAATGAAATCTAAATCTTCCCTTCCTCTGCCCAGGCGACAACGCATGAAAACGAGTGCTGTGACCTGAAGAAGAACCTGAAACGAGCACAAGACCAGCTCCATGATTCCGAGCGAGATGTCAGCAAACTTACCCGAGATAATAAGGTACGGGCCGTGGGTTGGACAGCTGTCGTAAGTTTGAGGTTACGAAATGTAATCGCACGGTACCATGTTTGCAGAATGTGCGTGATCAATCAGTATCACGTGGTTGCAAAATATAGCGGTCGCGCCGTGGAAATTTTAGAAGGCATTCTCAGAACTCTCGAAATCTTACCCGTGGCCTTTTGCCTCCAATACATTCTGCCCGTTATTTTTGTCTCCTGTACATTTTACCCTTGCGCTTCTGTCTCCTATACATTAACCCCGCATGCCTCCTCTGAGTTTCCTCCCCTGTTACAGGGTCTCACGGAGAAAGTGCAGTGTGTGGAGAAGGAAAAGTCGTCCTACAGAGACCAGCTCGATTCCTCCCGTGGCAGCATTCAGTGAGTTATTTGTTGAAGATATTCATTCAGTCCTTCTGTGTACGTTCATTTAATGGTTACAGGTTATGGAACTTTTTTTTATCATGTTCTCCTGTGACCTGTTCTTATTTATTGTTCATTACTTTTTAACTATAAATACGAACATGGTTGATCAGAGTACAGTACCAATTCTGATCTGTGGTTTCTGGATGAAAATACGTCTCACTTTTATCGTTGACTGGATGTGTGCATTGTATGGAACTATGGAAGGAACACTTTTACTACACCCAGAAAAGCTCTTTATTAGCCATAAAATCTTCATGCTGTCATAAAATCACAGCCTCGCGACATTTCGAGAGCCTTAGAAAGCATTCTCTGTTCCGACTATTTAGCTATATATCCGGCTATATACTTTCATAAATCATGTTCCTGTGCCCTATCCCAAAATCCGGACTATGTTACCCTCATGCAAGAAATTATATACACATTCTGTACACTCGCCCTCAGCCAATACCAGCTCCCCTCCCCCATGTTACCCTTCAATCCTATCCTTGAACTCCGCTCAACCAATTTACTAATTAACTAATTGTTTCATATTATGCTCCTATGTAACTTCTGAGGGTCAGGTGATCTGGGGTATATTTGGATGTGGATTCTCTAAAACATGCGAGCAAGATAAGTGAAATGACGTCATTATCATAGCACAAAGTGGTGTGTTGATGACCTTGGACTGGGCACAGGGGTATACTAGGATTTCCTTATATATCCTTATATCATACCAGGAGTTGGGCCAGTGATCTGCGGTAAGGTTACTGCCCTCGGCCCCAACAGCATATGTTGGTCAAATCGTGTCCCTGTAATTTGGGAAATTCTACGGAAGTGTAGAGGTCAAGTCCCAAATGGGGCGTTTGGATTGGGCGTAAGTGCATTTCAGATATGAAACATGACATGCACAGATGACTACGGGTTAGAATTCATACAAAATTGGGTATTTCTGGTACAGCAGTGGTCAAACCCTACCTGGGTGCACCCAGGGCAATTAACTTGAAATTTAAATCACGGTCTCCATCGAACGTACCCGAAGATAAATCGTGAGTCACGGTTATTCGCACTCTTCTAGGTAATCCTCGATTGAAATCATAATCGTGGACCGCAGTTATAGCTGTAAGCTGCGATAATTAACCTCAAATTTCAATCTGATCATTTTAATTTCAATTATTATGGGATATAACAATAAACCTTTGGTATGAAATATAAATTTGACATAATGCCAGATTAAGATGTCAAGATTTGTATATAAAAGAAGAGAAGAAAGGATTTCTGGATTTATTGAGCTCCCGAAAGCGAATGAGCTTTCAGTCGTGTGATTCTTGTTATTTCGTTGGTCTGATGTATTGAAGGGTAGCTATGATTCGCTCATTAGTAAGAAAATGTGGGTTCCAAACTTTTGGGAATTTTAGTTAAATGATCATAACCAAATTTGTCCTCTGTATGAGCCATAATTTGCATGTCCCATGGCCCCAAACGGAAACCTACCTTGTATAGTTCTTGACCAGGTTCCTCGGAAACCTTGGCTTCCCTAGGCTACCTGCTATTAAACAGACCTTCCCTCTTCTCTATATGGAATCAATAGCTCCTCACTTTGAGAGTATTTGTGCAGATACCGCCGGGAACACTCCGCTTGGAGAGTTGCCATCACACCTCGCAAGGGTTCGTGACGGTCTGTGGATATTGCACAAAATAAAGAAAAAAAAGGTACCACCGGGACGAAGTCGAAGTGTTTGCACAGCTCAAGAAATAAAAAATAATTACATCTATTGCACCTCCCATCAGGACGTTAGAAGAATCACGGAGAGAACTACAGAAGCAGTTGGATTCGTTAGAAGCTCGACTGAATGAGTCATCTCTACAAAACCAGAGATTGGACAAAGAGTGCAATTCTCTTCAGGTATTTGATAAAATCAGGTCTTAAGATACTTAATCAGAGCAGTAGATACTTAATTAATATCCACTGTTTAGAGTGACGGCTTTATCATAGCTCAAAGCGGTACATTTTTTGACGGATACGAACAAAATCTCTTCTACCCTCTTAATTCGTATTGAAACGTCCTCTTTACCCACAGAACAGGTTAGCTGAAGCTGAAGAGGAGATGTGTGAGGTGAAGAAAATGAGGGACGCAGCCAACAGTGAAGTGGACGCTATCCATGCTAGGTATTCACTGTTTGACTGGTACAATGTTTGCAAATACTATCCAGAAACTGCCGAATTTTGAGATACACCAAACAGGCTAGTAAATCTTAGGACGCACTGAATCGGGACTGGCAAATATAAATCGGGGAAAAATTAAATTAAGGGTGATTGGCCTGTCGGACATGTTGACATGTTGGTTAACGATTAACGCCGTACTTATCTTGAAACAATGTGTATCATTTCAGGTTCGAAACGCTAAAGAAGCTCAAAGACCAGATCGAATCAGAGAAGCAGAGTCTCAGCCGACAGGTACTGTTTGAATTTTGGTAATACTCAGAATGGTAGGTTAAAGCGAGAACAAGAGTCTTTTTAAAGTTGGGACGAAGTCAGAATATCCAGCATCTCTTGGTGGGTTATATCCAAAAGAAAAACCTTACGATCCCTGCAATCACTTCAGTTAAAAGACATGTCGGAAGAGAACGCGGGATTAGAATCCCGGCTAAACAACCTCCACGTTACATTTGAGGAAAGTGAGAAGGAAAAGGGAGAGTTACAACATAACCTTGCCAAGGCACAGAATCTAGCAACTGTTTGTCAGGTAATTCCTTGCCAAGGCACAGAACCTACTGTTTAGTGTTTGTCAGGTAATTCCTTGCCAAGGCACAGAACCTAGCAACTGTTTGTCAGGTAATTCCTTGCCAAGGCACAGAACCTACTGTTTAGTGTTTGTCAGGTAATTCCTTGCCAAGGCACAGAACCTAGCAACTGTTTGTTAGGTAATTCCTTGCCAAGGCACAGAACCTAGCAACTGTTTGTCAGGTAATTCCTTGCCAAGGCACAGAACCTAGCAACTGTTTGTCAGGTAATTCCTTGCCAAGGCACAGAACCTAGCAACTGTTTGTCAGGTAATTCCTTGCCAAGGCACAGAACCTACTGTTTGTCAGGTAATTCCTTGCCAAGGCACAGAACCTAGCAACTGTTTGTCAGGTAATTCCTTGCCAAGGCACAGAACCTACTGTTTGTTAGGTAATTCCTTGCCAAGGCACAGAACCTAGCAACTGTTTGTCAGGTAATTCCTTGCCAAGGCACAGAACCTACTGTTTGTCAGGTAATTCTAAGGAACGAAATTAAAGTGACCATAATAAATGATTAAATGCATAGAAAATCATTACTGCTTCTATTGTTCCTCCAGAGAACAGAAAATGCTTATTATTGGCGATTAGAGTCAGAAAATACCAAAACCAGCCGGCCTATAAACACCAAGCTTAAACCATCCACTTTTTACTTAAATTTTTCCCAGCCGCTTTTAAAAATCATTCCATGGAATTCTGTTTAATCGAACACGGACGGATCACACGGCTCATAGTCGTATTTTCCATCCCGGAGATGTTTGGCTAGGAAGCACTCCTTTTTTCCCTTGTTGTCAGAGCAGATGGAGGAACAGAAGCAGCAATCGAAGGAGGAACTGCAGGGCTCACCGTGTTTCTTACATTCTGCAGCTGAACTCCCTGCAAAAACCCGTATTCAGCATCAGACATGATCAAAAGAGACTTCAATTAATCAGCTCAATAATTAAAAAGTTATTGTAAAATTTAGGCATGCATTAACTACGATTCAAGGCGTAATACATATTCAAAGTTCTGAATAAATTAGTGATGGTCAGTACACAATATGTAATATTTATGAATCATGAAATTCTTACAGATTTGACTCCTTTTTATAGCCATATTGATTGAATTCGGCTAAATTTATTCTAATATTCGATAAAAACAAACGTACCTGTCCAAGTCAGCACGACTATCAGTATAAGAGAAAGCAGCACTTTCCTCATGTTTGCTAAAAACAAGATTAGTTAGAATAAAAAGTACGTGGTTCTGATGCTTGCAAGGCTAGCGTTTTTACAATAAAGTGTTAGTAAATTAATAAATCCATAATCTGAATGAAAATGAAATTAAAATCTTAAATCTTAAATTGGAAATTAAATTGATACACATTCCCTAATTTGCCTAGTTAAATTACCAAGCTAACGAGGCGCATTAGCTTCAAACACTTGAGCTTATCTGAGCAGATTCCAAGTCTCACATCAATTCAAAAGTGAGAAAGGTCAAATCTCAATACTGAAATTATAGTGAGAGTAAAATTTCTCTCAAATATAACCATATATCGGTGTTCAAAAATTTAAACTTGAGAAGATAATGCGGTTCAAGTGAAGAGGGCATTTTTAATGAAAGAAAAATGATTCTAAGGAACAAAATTTGAATGACCATAATAAATGATTAAATGCATAGACAATCATTATTGCTTCTATTGTTTCTCCAGACAACAGGAAAGACTAATTATTGGCGATTAGAGTCAGAAAATACCAAAACCAGTCGGCCTATAAACACCAAGCTTAAACCATCCACTTTTCACTTAATTTTTTCCCAGCCGCTTTTAAAGATCATTTCATTGGAATTCTGTTTAATCGAACACGGACGGATCGCACGGCTCATAGTCATATCTTCCATCCCGGAGATCTTTAGCTAGGAAGCACTCCTTTTTGCCCTTGTTGTCAGAACAGATGGAGGAACAGAAGCAGCAATCGAAGGAGGAACTGCAGGGCTCACCGTGCTTCTTACATTCTGCAGCTGAAGTCCCTGCAAAAACCCGTTGTCAGCATCAGACATGATCAAAAGAGACTTCAATTAATCAGCTCAATAATTAAAAAATATTGTAAAATTTAAGCATGCAGTAACTACGATTCAAGGCGTAATTACGTAATACATATTCAAAGTTCTGAATAAATTAGTGATGGTCAGTACACAATATGTTATATTTATGAATCATGAAATTCTTACGGATTTGACTCATTTCAATAGCCATATAGATGGAACTCGCTTTAATTTATTCGATAAAAAACAAACGTACCTGTCCAAGTCAGCACGACTATCAGTATAAGAGAAAGCAGCACTTTCCTCATTTTTGCTAAAAACAAGATTAGTTTTTACAATAACAAGATTAGTTTTTACAATAACGTGTTAATAACTTAATGAATCCATAATCTGAATGAAAATAAAATTAAAATCTTAAATCTTAAATTGGAAGTTAAATTAATACACATTCCCTAATTTGCCTTGTTAGATTACAAAGCTAACGAGGCGCGTTAGCTTCAAACACTTGAGCTTATCTGAGCAGATTCCAAGTCTCACATCAAAAAGTGAGACAGGTCAAATCTCAATACTGAAATTATAGTGAGAATAAAATTTCTCTCAAATATTACCATATATCGGTGTTCAAAAATTTAAACTTGAGAAGAAAATGCGGTTCAAGTGCAGCGGGCATTACTATACATTTGTTCTTGAAAAATGTCATGAATGTATAATTTCCACAGATTCCTGTTTGAAATCTGAAGAAATTTAGAGATTGTTGGGCAATGCATAATTCATAAACTCTGCGATCGCTAAAAATTTACCTTTTTCACCTAATAAAAATGAACCTAATAACGTACCTAATAATTATATCCCTTACCAACAGGAAAAGATTCTAGGTCTGGAGAGTACAGTAGCGTCCCACGACAAGAAACTGAAGTCGTACAAGGAAGAAAAGGAGTCGCTCAAACAGAAGATATCCTCTGCAACTGCAGAGTGTACATCACTGTAAGTACAGCACACGACTAGAAAACGACCGGTTAACCGAACTGTAACCGAAATACCGGTTAACCGGGCACTGTAACCGGATTTATTGAGAAGCGATAACCGATTGTTTAGCTATATGGCCCTACACAAAAATAAACATTCACTGGAATATTCAATACCTCAAGGCGCAGAGAGAAGGATTCTCTGGATGAGAAGTTCAATCACCTGACAGCGGAGAGTAAAGGAACTGCCCACAAACTGGCGGACCACCAGGAGAAAGTGTCCAAGTTACAAACTGCTGCCACTGAAAATGAGATGGCTCGCATCAAAGTTGAGGGTAAGTGTTTGTGAAACACAAGGAAATGTTTTCCTTGGTGCGATTGATATTTAGCAAAGTATAAGAATAATATTTCCATTTTATTGCAATTGATTATTTTCGCATCTATTGCAATGTGAAAATATGGTTGACAATTTCCTTTTTGTTGAAAATTGATGCTATCAATAATTAAAAGTTTAAAAGCTTAAAACTTCCTATTCAGGTCAGCTCAGGTCAGCTAACTTGGCCTTACAACAGAAGTCCAGCGAACTCCGGGCTTTGCAGAACAAAACAGATTTACTGGTCACAGAAAACAAGCATCTACAGGGCACAGTGTCGAACTTGACTTCTAAGGTTTGTTAGACCAGCTTTCTTCTCAGGTTAGGTTAGATCTTTCTTTCAGGTTTGTTAGACTTTACTGCCAAGGTGTGTTCGACTTTACTTCTAAGGTGTATTAGACCTTACTTATAAGGTGTGTTAGACCTTATAACTGTGGTGTGTTGAACTTTACTTCTAAAATCTGGAAGGTGTGTAAATTTATAAATCTTATGCAAAATGTATAAATCTTATACAAAATGTACATCCTGGGCAGATGAATCAAGCTGACCGTGAGAAACGAGATCTAAATGAGCAGCTCCTCTCTCACCAAACGGAGAAGAAACTCAGCATTCAGAGTAGAACGAGTCTTGAGAAACAACTGGTAGCTCTTCAGGTGAATGCTTTAAGATTGGAATCGTTATTTATTGACTTGTTTCCAGGCTGAATAGATTCAAAGAGATGTGGAAGCAATTAGACGCAGTTATTCTCCGATGATAGTTGTGTAGTAATCGTATATTGTATGTTTTATCTATATTCCGCCCATAAAGAGGCAATCTCCCACGGGGGCGTTCAATCAATCAATCATGCATTTCCCAATCCTTGCCAATTTCCAGCTTCTTAATTAGAGTTCTAGGTACTTAACTACTCTGTCATGTTTTTTGGCAGCACCAATTTTAACAAGAAATATTAACTGGATCCATATTATCCAGGAAGCGTTGAAGAACCGGGAAGAATCTAACAGGGGCTACGAAGCTAAGCTGAACAGTAGCGAGTTGTCGCTTGAGAGGAGCAAGAGGGAAGTCAAGAAGTTAGAGGCAATGTTGGGAGACACGGAGGAGGGCTCTAAATCAAGGTGAGGTTTGAGAATTGAGGGTGAAAATCAATAAAAGGTGTTTCAAGACATGTTGCAATCGTTGAAATATGTGTCTGAAAATGTTATCAACTATCTATAAAATGAAACAGAAATTGTCCAGTTTCTATTATTTGTTTGGTAGGCTTTGAGAGCCATTTAGAATTTGGACACGACTAAAACATGGCTAAAACATGGCATTTCTAACATCAGCTTGTAATTAACTCCATGCAATAGTTTCTACTGAAAATTGCCATAGCCAATCTTTTCCGACCGCACTAATATTCCTTCCGTTCACTGTTCAGTCTTTCTTTGCTAATTACATGAATTCCGCTAATTCGACGAAGAAAGAAAAGCAGATAAACCTCCCTCCTTTACTTCTTTAGTTCTTTTCTTCTTTACTTGCACGCCCCCTGTACACGGGCAATACACCCTGAACCACTTAATTATGTGATTATATTCTGATTATGCCCATAAGTTGACCTGCAGGTCATTGATATTGTTTTTGTGTGTGTACGGAGAACATATTATAATTGCTACTGAGTACAAATTCCAGCGCCATTTGACATACCCCACCACTAAGCTACTACTACACAATATGTACTCGGGGCCGTGGCGCGGCAATATACCAGCAGATGGTCTTCTAGACTTTGTTTAAAAAGCACTTTTCAAATGTCAAGGTTTATTAATAACTGTCCGGGATACAGGTACAGATTTGAATAATGGAGTTCATGATATTGCTTCGAAAAGAAATAAACTTCGTCATCTTAGAATCTTAGGGATATTTCGACAAGTTCTTTTTATCAACCTGAATTTGTTGAATTGTTCCGAACTCCATTTTCCAGACTTCCAAAGCTATCGAGCTCGGATCAGGTCTGTCTGAAAGGACGGTTACGTGGGTATAAGAGTATAAGGGGTCCTCAATCCTCATATGATGGTATAACAGTATAGGGGTCCGTATGAGATGTTAGATGGTATGGGTTTAGCTGGCGTAGTAGCACTTCCGTTTGCACGGTGGCACTACGGTCTTGTACGGTGGCACTGCGGTCTTGGCACCGCTTGCATGTCTACCCAACCTGAGATGTAAGAATATGAAACGGTTAGTTGGGAGATGCCTGGAACATATGCTCTCCTCATACATTAATTAAGTAATTACCTAATTGCCACACTGTGATATATAAACATGTAATAAGTTAAATTCGCATTCCCATACAGGGTATAAGCGTAGGATCACAAAAGTCCTGCAATGCGGTGTGTGTCGTGAAGTTGCACGGTACCCGGGCCCTATTTCCTTCATTATAATATATCTCCGTGTATTATGTGATTCGGTTCACCCAGGCCGTTTAGGGCTCGTTACCCGCCTTGCATTGGCAGCTGCAATACTCCCCCAACCCTGAAGTACAGCTTCCGGCCTGCCCGTTGGTGCTCCATCTGTCACGTGACATGCTTTCTACGTCACGTGACAAGTCACGCGGTTGCTATGTCACGTGACCCTGTCACGCGGTTGCTGGGTAACCACTCACGTGTCGGAGGACTGGCGCTCTGCATTTGTCCCCTGCGCACTGTGACCCTGAGTGTATGTGTAGCTTGTTTCATGCTCAAATTACACAGAGTTTCCGTATGGGATGTGGAGCATTAGCCTGTGCTGCTAGTGCGTTCAGTAGGGCAACGAAAATCATGGGTTTCAATGTTATGTTGTCGTAGGACAACAAAATTGATTGTCAGTAAAGAGCACCACGAAACCATAGTTAGATAGTTTATCGTGTGCCTGTACAACCGAGTCAAAAGACTAAAAGAGAATAAATTAATCACTCTTCTCATTGAACTATGCGACTCTTATTCAACGACCTGATCCGTGAAATCGGGGCTTCAATGGCACAAGCCACAAACCGTCAAACCGTGTTCTTGTGTCTTCGGTGAATGGTCGATGCCAAGAGGCAAGACGAGATTTGTTCTACACCCAGTTTGAAAGTTGAATAAAGGGGTTGTTCAAGCAGACGTATGAGCCCGAAGGGTATACTGGCATACTACAGAATCCCCCATTATACCTAACATATAATTGAGGTTATGGTATATCACAGGGTACAGCAGAAATCCTCCACAGTCTGTTGCTGAAAAGTTCCGTTGCTGCAATCCAAATTCTGAGCGAAAATAAGGGCATTATCCAAGACACGATTTGGTCGAATGACGAATGACTGCATCTTACTAACTAAGTGCTGTGTTTTTTAGCTTAAAACACAGAATTCCTCAATTTATCAAATATCACAGGGCACAGCGGTTGGAGGATATGTATAAGGTTGAGCTGGAAAAGGAACACCGCCTAGGACGGGATAAGGACAAGGTGATACAGGTGGAACACGAACGAAATGAAGAGTTGAGGCGGAGAATCAACGACTTACAGGATCAGGTAGATATATTATGTTGAGATGCATATTATACTGACACCACTTTCACTTTTCACTGACACCAATCTCACTGACACTTCTTTCACTGACACCACTTTCAGAGTTTCAGCGACACCACTTTCGCTGAAATCGCTGACACCACTTTCACTGACACCACTTTCGCTGACACCACTTTCACTGACTCCACTTTCGCTGACACCACTTTCACTGACAACACTTTCACAAGACTACAACCAAAAGTTGTTCCTCATCAGATCGATCGAAAGAGTCTTCCGAAGCTTTTAGACGGAACGCGAGTTCATGATTCCGTGAAAATGGATGCAAATTGGATGCACTTGGATGCAATTGGGAAAATTTTCCCAATTCTGGGAAAATGGATTTTTAGCCTGTTTAATGCACTGAAAATGATTCCAAATGGTTGGAATATGTTTGTATAGATGATACACAGTCCTAGGACCGTTTTTTGGAAAAAATTTGGCCATCACTGGGAGCCGATATGGGCGAAAAAAGGCCGAAAAAGCCGAAAATTAAAATTGCTCAAAATTGATTTCTATCGACTCAAATGTGTTTATAAACATCCTAGAAGTCATTCTGCGTCGTTTTTCGGGTGAAAATTGGTTTTATTTTCCCAAAATGGATGCATCAAGTGCGAAATTTGGTCTGAGAAAAAGTGGATGCATTTTCCCAAAAATTGGGAAAATGGCTTTTTAGCCTGTTTAATGCACTGAAAATGATTCCAAATGGTTGGAATATGTTTGTATAGATGATACACGAGTCCTAGGACCGTTTTTGGAAAATTTGGCCATCACTGGGAGCCGATATGGGCGAAAAAGGCCGAAAAAAGCCGAAAAT
>WFMF01000606.1:55110-67792 GCA_011033025.1 Beroe forskalii | reverse complement strand
CGGAGGGTAGGGTAACATCTCTACAAATACCACATTTCACCAATTATATTAGTATCTGTGTAGATAATTCATTTCGGATACACTAAATATTGCTAAGATCTTCGTTTTGAATTCTTCAGATAGGTACAGACAATCAAATAATTTAAAAAATGGTTCATGATAGTATGATTTGTAGCCTATAATAGTTATATGTCATATCATTTTTAATGAGTATTATTTAATTTATATCTGGATGTCTATTGTATTATCTGTTTTGTGTCAATAGGTACCATTATAGTTCATCAGACCAATTAAGGCCTATTCATTTAAGGCCTATGTCATTTCACTGCGAGGTTATAGGGGTAAACCAAGAGCCATAGCAGCAGAAATGGAGACACTGGACCTCAATCTCATATCTAAAGCAGAGTATTAGCTAAAATTGGATCTAGTGTCAGCCAACAAGATTCATTGGTCATTATGGAATTATAAATATCTTTTGAACTTTCAAGTTTTATGGTGCCAGCTGTTCTTTTAATGAAAGTTCATACATATTGTTTTTTCTTTTCATACAGTGGGCTGTAGACACAGCTATTTTTTTGCATGATTCACCAATGGTAACATTTTTCTTGTCCGTATGTTCATGTGAATCTGACCGTTTTTGGCCTTTTCATTCCTTATTGGGCATTTTTAATGACAGGGATTGTTTTTTTTTTAACACTTGGTTAATTTGTAATGTTCAGGACTTATAATATATTTTTATTTTACTTTTCAAACATGAATTATATTGATGATGCTTTGTGAAATTGTGATACACTATTGGTGATGCACCTCTAGTGCTTTCTCAGAATATATTTATAATATTTCATTCTCTTCGGAGATTTTTCAAAAAAATTAAGGCCTATTTAAATGAAGCACACTTGACATGTTGATGGCGAAATGCCATGGTCTAGAAAACTCTACAGCCTGGTCTGCTACACAAAGGAGAGTGATATCAGACCCCTTTGCAAAGCACATACTTCATGACAAGGCAGTAAAGCACGCATCTTGGGGCACACCAAGTGTATAGAATGTTACATTTAACACCATTTCAACAAAACATCATCAATGAAAATTAGGTAACATATAATGAATGTGATCAAAATAAGAATTAAAGACACTAAGTTATCAGATTAATTTCCTCACAAAAATAGGCTATGGTAAGTTGTATGGTTTGCCTAACAGCTCATCATACAAATGAAAATAATCAGTTCACACTTCCTGCTCACTGAGTCACTGGTTATTTTACTCTAACTTACTTCCCTTCACATTGTGTGTTTTTACACATTGTGTGTATATTTAGAAGTAATTAATTAATTAATTCCCTTCACAAATTAACCCCTCCTTAAGGGATCATTCACATATAATATTATCAATTTTCGGCTGATTTTAATCCCCCCTCCCTATCATAATCAAGTTTACAGTAGTTGTATTGTTACAATAACATGTAACATGTAATGTAATCATTCCAAACCCCGCCCCCTAGGTGATTACGTAATAGGTGAACGATCTCTAATGATCAATTCCCTATACTAATTTAATCTTGAGCATTTTAGCAAATTACTAAATTGTTTTAAATAATATTCATAGGTATAGTGCATTTCACTGTGATGGCAAAAATAATTTTTCTAAGACCTCAATCACTTCAGAGTAAAGTTGATATTTCTAAGGAAGGCCATGGTACTAAGGTACTATTTCAGGTTAGAGGAGAAGACATGTTTCTCAGAAGAGCTCAGAGAATCATCCATTGTAAAAGTTCACCAAGTCGCACATTTTCTGAAATATCTGGACAAATAAGTAATCATGAAGAGGTACAATTCATTGTACTTCCAGCATCAAAAATGAATACACTAAAGAATATTATGAAGCATGGTCATTCAATGATAAGAGGGGCTGTCATTGCTAACTGGGCTTCAATAGGACTTTGGCAATTATTTGAATCAGACGCTATTGGTATCTTTGCACACTTCGGAATTTTTTGTTCTGCAGTTGCTGTTCAATGCTTTGCCAACACTGTTATCCTGTCAAAACTAGTAGGGAAAATTGAACTAAACCCAAAAACAGCTAAAATGACTGTGGCACACTTAGATATACTTGGAAACCGATGTAACAAATCATTAGATTCCTTCCATTGTAATCTTGAAAAGACAATGTATTTAAAAGGGTTTGCATCATTGTCATTGCCAGAAGGGAAGTTTTTGGTCTCTTTGAAGAATATAGATCTCCATGAAATACAAATTCTTATTCCAAATAGTTCTTCCAATTCAAAAACATTTTTCAAATTGGAGCCAAGTTCATATCAATATTTTTCTATTCTTTGTGCATTGCTTGTAATTCCCTGGTTTTTATGCTTTATATTAGCTTTGAAGTCTCAATACCAATTCAAATCAAAAAATGAGACTGGCTCTTCTGAATCATAGAGTTTGATTTCATGAGTACACTTTCATGAATATGTATCAGTTGCTTATTGTTATGATGTCTTATTTGAAATACTTCACATCTAGGTAGGTACTAGGTATCAAATTTCTAAAATTCTGAAGCACATTTTGACATGATATTTTGATTTTTTGTCTTCTAGACTAATCTTTTAGATATGAATTTTATGTGCCATTTTATAAAACTCCACTTACAGAGTTTCATTCAGAAATTCACAGTGGAATAATATCAAAATTCACAGTGGAATAATATCAAAATAAAGAAATGTGAAAGAAGAAGTGAAATACTTATCATTATTATAGTGCAAAGAATTCCTTATTATAACACATATGTAAGCAGATTACTCCATTGACAGAGGGATTGATGAAGTTGTGCAAATTTATTATTCATGTATTCATGGATCAACTTTCTTTCAATATAAATGCTATCAAAAGTAGTAAGAAAAATTACATGTCTTTAATATCAATCAATCAATTTGCAGGACTGATTGAACAGTTACAAGTTAATGCAAGAATGCCAGAAATTATGCATGCAAAATATTCAATCCAACGCAATCAATCTGATTTTTTGCACCTTTTTCAAATGGTACCATTTTTGCTTAATTTATTAATTTATTGATTTTGCTGCTTTCTTCAAGTGGTACCATGGAAGGACCATGGATGATTGCCCATCCAGGTTAATTTTTTGTTTCAATGGGGGTTTAAGGGGGATGGCCCCTAAAATGGTATGGTCTGTTTTGGTCTTTACACCTATCTTAAATTGTACCTGCCTTTTACACTTTTTTACACTTAGAATGATATAATTTTTGCTTGAACTGATAATGGCACCATTTTCAAATGGTACAATTTTTATTTCTAACTTTTGCACTTTCATCATGTGATCACTGATCAGCTGAAATTCTTGTAAAGTAACAAGAATTGCGCCTGCACCGACACAATTATTGTTGTTCCCGTAGGCCATATGCAGGCGCTTGATTTCCCTCCCCCGCGTTGCTTGATGTAACCTTAGCACCATAAAAATAACACAAAACGCAGTCATACTAAAGTGATAAGAGTATAAATATTGTTCCGATGGGCATGACCACCGAGAACATGAATTGGCACTTGCCATTTCTTCTAAAACTCTTGCGTGCGTTCGTTGTTGTACTCAGTTAGTTGTAGATTTCATATCAGGCCATTTTGTTGAATTGGTTTACGTTTTGCATCAAATTGTGTCACCGTTTATGCACACGATGTATTTTCTTGAATGTTTATACTAAGTTGATACCTTACAAGACAAAATAACATGGGACAATAATTCCGGGGATTGAAATTTTGGGGATTCGAAAATATGGGCATTTTTTTCAAAAATCCCCAAATTTCGTACCCCAAATTAAATCAGGTGATTTTCGCCTTTTTTCAAATTCGAAAAAAATAAGGTAACTTTTGGGAATAAATCAGAACTTCAGAAAGGCCAATATTACTGAGGTGATCGAAGTAGTAGAATTTCCAGTACAAGATCCCAGTACAAGAAAAATCATAGTACTGAGACCATCCTGGTCAAGATTGTAAATGACTTGCTTATTGCTGCTGATGAAAATACTGCAACAATTGTTATGCTTTTAGACCTCAGTGCAGCATTTGATACAGTTGATCACTCATTGCTGTTAAAAATCCTGAAGTATGATATTGGTATCAGGGGAACTGCTTTGGCATGGTTCACAAGCTTCCTCAAAGGTCGCTCACAGAGGATAAGACTTGGTACTGTAACATCAGAAACCATCACAATCAAATTTGGTGTTCCTCAGGGATCAGTTTTGGGTCCAGTTCTTTTCAATATTTATATCAGATCTATCTACATGTGTGTGCAAAGACTGGGCTTCAAAATATTTGGATATGCAGATGACCACCAGGTTGTTAAAAAATTCCCATCTTCTGAGCAGGTTGATGTTTTGACAAATCAGATCAATGACTGCTTTGATGTCATAAGGAAGTGGATGTCCAAGTATTACCTTCAGCTCAATGAACCGAAAACTCAAATCATATTATTTGGCTCCAGTAGAATCCTACAACAAATCGTTATCAATGGGGTGAATCTACTTAGTGGCACAACAATCAGATTCCAGTCAGTTGTGAAAAATCTTGGCATACAAATGGATCAAAGATTGACATTCGAGAGACAAATCACTACTCTGAAAAAGAACTCATTCCATACTATCCGGAACCTTTGCAAAGTTCAATTCCTGCTCAATAAGGACCAAATGAAATCAGTTGTTAACAGTATGGTCGTTTCCTGCTTAGACTATTGTAATTGTTTGTATTATGGCATTGCTGAAAGGCTTCTCAATCAGTTACAAATAATTCAAAACTCAGCTGCTAAATTAGTAACTGGCAAATACATGTTGACAATGACTTCTATAATCTTCATTGGCTGCAGATCAAAAAGCGTATAGTATTCAAAATTGCACTTCTATCCTACAAAGCTGTTAATGGACAGGCACCACAGTATATTCAGGACATGTTCACCTACTCTTATCAAGGCTATGTTCCACGATTATTGACTCCAATTATGAACACAAGGCAAGGTCAAAGATCCCTATCATTCATTGGTCCAAAAGTATTCAATAATCTGCCTAATCATATCACCACAGCCCCAAACACTGACTCATTCAAAAAACTTTTGAAAACACATCTGTTTAATCTTTCTATATCAGATACTATGAAAATGACAAAATGATATTCTTTGCCGTATGTGCTTTCATAGCATGTTATCACTCTGTAGATTTTTATTAATATTTTTGGCTCATGTTTAATCTTTAAGCTATGACCTATTTTAGATTTTATGAAAGGCACTTATTTTTGTTGTTAAATTATTAGCTCATTATCTTTGGTTTCTGTTTGGTTTAACACTGCTGAGTATAAGCATGCCTTAAAAGCAGTGTTCATAAAGTTCAATTTATTATTATTATTATTATCGAGTCGAGTGTAGGAGGTTTTATTAGGAATTACTGCATTTAAGATATTTTTAACTCTCCTGCACTGATATACTTATTGAAATTTGTCTGGGAATTCCATATTTTATGCACTGTTAGTCAAATCACAAACTCGCAATTAATTAATTTGGGGGAAATAATTTCGGGGATCAAAATTTTGGGGGAACGAAAATATGGGGATTTTTTTCGTAAAATCCCCAAATTTCGTACCTTTTAAATATGTCTCGTAAGGTAACACATTTTATCTGATTTTTAAATTTCGTGCTTTTGTTTTCTGTTTCAATGCTGTCTCTTGTTCCAAAAAACAATATTCGTCTTTCACAGCAAATAGCATCTCACAAACTTAGTCGAATTCAGAAAAAAGTCTAATAGTTATGCAGTTTGGTACTAAACCTAGTACAAAACCGAAGCCTTTTCCTCCAATCCACCACCCAACTCACACCTAAGATTTTAGCTTTTTAAGACACGAATTTTTCAACAGCCTAATTAAATTTAGAACTTATCATAGTTTAGGAGTTCGAGCATGCAGCACAAATGGGCCAGATCAACCTAGATAAGATTTATACTTTTGACAACCGACAGCTCCATGAATAAAGGAATTCGTTATTTTGAAGATTTATGTGATATGGGGATGGACGGAGGGACAGAGGGACATTTTCGTGACTGATATTATAAAGGAGCAATCCGTGCAATTTCCATAAATTACAGTAGTTGTATTGCAAAACTGGACGTAATATACACATATTCTATTTCTCACCCTCCCAGACCACGATCTCTGCCAACCCTCCTCATTGCCTTTTTGTATACACAAAAAGGCCAATGGGGAGGGAAAAAATTTATGATTGAATAAAATTGAATTTTCGTTTCTTAATTTCATAATTTTCCTGAAATGGTACCATTGAAGGGCAATGTATATGTACCAATCCAGGAGTATCTTTGATGTTGATATGGGGCTTAACCAGCAAGCGCAATTCTTGTTTTCTTAATTACTTATTAATCTAAATTATATTTTAACAATTGGTTTCAAGCACTTTTAATTTCTATGTGAGTATGTGAAAGCTTTTATTGCTTCAAAGAAGTGCTTTATAATTGTCAATATTTATTTATTTGGTCGTATGAAAGTATACCAATGACCCCCTGCTGACCCCCTACTGAACCCCTGCTGACCCCCTGGTGACCAGTGGAATAACATAAGAGCATCCATGGGGAATATAGGAATTAAATTCCCAGTCAAATTTCCAAATAAGAAATTGAAAAAAAGGTTAAATCCGAATGAAATAAGCTTTTCTGGACACATTTCATAATTTATTAACTCAAAATCATAGAGCTGATTACCATAATCGACCTTTCCCAGTGTCCAATCCGAATCCAGCAGCTGCATTCCCACCACATTCCCAAACAAGCCAACACATTTCCAAACCAGCTGTACCGCATTCCCAAACCAGCCACCGCATTCCCAAACCATCCATGATATTTTCTTGTGTTTGACTTTGGTCAACATTTTTTAGTTAAATCTATTTAATTGACCATCATAAACATTTTAAAATCATTACCATATTTTATGACAAACACGGTTGCACGTTTCTGTTGTTTCTCCAGCTAGCAATTTAACCTACTTTTAAAAATTTCGATCATTTTAGTGAAAACGTGCCAAAACCAGGTGGTCTTTACCCCAAGCTGGAAAGACCGCTTTTTACTCTAGTTTACAGATTCCCAACCAATTTTCAAAAAACTGGGCCATAGTAAACCCCTAGTGACCCCCTGCTGATCCCCTGGTGAACCCCTACTGACCCCCTGCTGATCCCTTACTGACCAACCACTGATCCCCTGCTGGTCAGTAGGGGTTCCTCAGGGGGTGAACCCCTACTGACCACTTCCTGATCATTATTCTAACATTTATCATGACTGTTAAAAGCATTTAGAATATCACTCAGCCTTATGATGACACGTTATTGGTCGATAACCACCGGATCAATGCACTCTAAATGCACACTAAGAACATAAACGCACTCATAGTTAAGTTAGTTATGTTTGTTGTGTTAGTCAAGACAGTGAATTCAGTCACATCAGCCACATCAGTCTCAAGTCAGTCAAGCCACTCAATTCAAGTTAGTTGAATCAAGTTTGTTATGTTATTCAGGTCAATTACGTCAGTTACATCAGTCAGGTCAGTCCAGTCAGGCCACATCTGGTCAGGTCACATCCGGTCAGGTCACATCCGGTCAGGTCAGTCAAGCCACTCAGGTCAAGTTAGTTGAATCAATTTTGTTATGTTAGTCAGGTCAGTTACGTCAGTCAGGTCAGTCCAGTCAGGTCACATCTGGTCAGGTCACATCCGGTCAGGTCAGTCAGATCAGTCAAGTTAGTCAAATCCTGAGTCAAGTTAGTTAAATCAGTCAAGTTATTCAAGTCAGTCAAGCCAATCAAGCAAGTCAAGTCAAGTTATTTCAATCAAGTTAGTCGAGTCAGTCAGGTCGGTCAGGTTAGAATAATGATCAGGAAGTGGTCAATAGGGGTTCACCAGGGGGTCAGTAGCTCAGTAGGTGGTCACCAGGGGGTCAGCAGGAGGTCAGTGGTATACTCACATAATACATATTACCATATATATTTTAAACCCAAAAAATTAAGGGGGGACTGAAGGGCGATGACCTCCCAATAGAAAAAAGAAAATTGCTCATTTACTATTTAATAGGTATCTGATGAATCTAAAGAAAAGACTATTAAGTTTCACTATCTTCATTGCTGTTGCAGTTTCTGTGGATGAAACGTTTTTCTTTGAAAAACAGCCAGAAGATGCAATATTGGAAGAAGGAGAAAATGCATTTTTGTACTGTACTGTTACAAACCCCAATATTCCAAATCTCTTGTATAAATGGTACAAGCAAGAAAATTTTGGAGGTGACAGCACTGTGAATAGTTTGGATACTCTTACACCTCTCAGTGGCCAATCAGGTGATATACTGGAACTTATACCTGTGCAAAGAACTCAAAAAGGCTATTATCATTGCATGGTTCAGTCTGATTTGTACAAGCTCGTTAGTGATATTGCATATGTACAAGTCAATTATTTCGACCAGCCTCCAGTTCCCCAAATAGAAAGCAAATCTTTTGCCACCAATCTGAAATCAGCATTCTTACCATGTGCTACCCCTGAAAGTTCTCCCATCATGGACGTTGAGTGGACCAAAGATGATGTCGTGGTATTGGATAAACGCTTGTTTGTCCTTCCTGCTGACACTGACTATGAAAATAAAGATTATAGACGTGGTACTCTTCTGATAATGAATGTTGAGGAAACAGATGGAGGTCGATATTCTTGCCAAACAAAGGAACCTGTAAATGGACAAATTATTAAACTCAGTGAATATGTTGTTACAATTACAGATGGTCCTAATGCAATATATGCAGCACCAAAAGTTTTATACACATCACAAATATCTCCTCAAGTAATTGCTGGAACCTCTGTAACCATGGTGTGTGCTTATACAGGTTTTCCAACTCCTGAATATCAGTGGTATCTGGTGAGTTCTAATGGTAACATTCCAATGAGTGGCTCTGACTCAATTTCAATTGAGGATAATAACCGGCGTTTAGTTGCTAGTAATGTTGTTGATGCTGCTGATTATCAATGTGTAGCTCGCAACATTAAAGTAGATGGGAATCAGCAGAGTCGTGATGTGAAATTTTACATTGAAATACTTGACGATGACAATGATTATAAAATTGATATACTGAAGGGACCAGTTCCTTTCACAGTACTCAAGCCAAACTTGTATAAGCCATTTGTTCTTGAGTGCTCTGTTCGATCAACTGGAAACATACAAATACAGTGGCTCAAGAATTTGAATCCTCTATCTGATTCAAGGATTATTCCAGAGAACTCTAACAGTGTTATTGATGGACAGGGTTCAACCAACAGAAATCTCAGGTTTATTATCCCAAATGAGAGCGATCTTGGATTGTACCAATGTGCTTTGTTTAATAGTAAGAGCTTGAAAATAAAGGCTGCATATGTTACTCTTGAAAAAGATGGACTAGAATATACAATAGGTGATGAAATTGTGCAGTATACATTGGATGAAATGAAGCCAGAATATTTCATGTTAGACGGACTTTACAAAGTTGATCAAGGTGAAGAAGAATGCCGTAAAAAAGAGGCTCATCTTGTAAGCATCTTATCTGATGAGGAAAATTCAAAAGTTTTAAGTCAAGTACCTAAAGATGTATCAAGTATTTGGATTGGTTTAACAAGTGAAAAGCCAGAAATTGAGGGAGCATGGCTTTGGACTCAACCAGGTGACAATTCTGCTATTTATAGCAACTGGATAACAGGAAAACCCGACCACCTTGATGAAGAGTATGCTATCATGAAAATATTGTCAGAGAATGAAAGTGAGATTGGGATGTGGGAAGATGTGGATAACAGTGGTAGGCATAATGTTATGTGTAAAAAATATGGTGCTGTTTGTGAGTCTATCGACAAAGCATATGAAGGCAGGGTTAGAACAGCTGGTTGGGAAGAAGCAAATGCAAAATATGTGATTGGAGAACAGGTTGAAATTTTTTGTCGAGTTCCTGGTAAAGAGAAACTAAGTGTGAAAACTGTCACTTGTGGACCAGGAAAAGAATTCATACCTAAAGAGATATCAAAGAATGAATGCTCTGCAATTACTAGCTCTGGACAATTCTTGCACCCCATATTCATCATAAGTGTACTTACTTTTACTATTTTACTTTTATGAGACAGAAAATTTTGTATTATATATATATGAATAAATGATTACAAGTTATATGAAGTTTCTCATCAGTATGCCAATTCCTTTATATTTTTTATCATTAATAATGTACCTTATATGGTTCTAAGAATGGTAGCTAAAAATATAGAAACTGTAAAGCAGACCATTTTCATGACAACTGTTAATCACCATGATATTGAGAAATCAAAGAATATTACTAAAATGGAATAACATTGACTCAATTTGGCAGAAAATTCAGTTTTAAACAATTTCAAAATTCCAGCTAGTTTGAATGATATTCTGCATATAAAATAGCATGTGCTTATGGTACAGTGTGCTTGCCATTATATTTAAGTAAAGCCTCCAAGTATTTTTATTAGTTAGTGATCATCAGTTAGTTACCAGTTGTACTAAATTTCTGAAATTGTCAATCATAACATCATAACAACTGATTTGTCAATCATAACAAGTTTGAACTGATTTTGATTCATACCATGAACTAGATAATTATCGATTGCAACACCATGAGAATTGAAAATTTAAATATTTCTGATACTGTATGGAATTTATATAGTGTATTATCCAAGTATCGAGTTACCCCATTCAGAATTTTTTCTACCACAGTACTATTTTGATTTATTTCAAGGTGAAGAGAACAATAAAGTATGGTATCAGAAATTTCACGGCAAAAAGTCAAAAAAAAACAATTACAATAGTAACATTTCAATATGTTCAACATACCATGTGCACAAAGTCGTTCAGCAGAATCTGCTAAGTCCTACCGCTCCTATCGGGATTAGCATATCAAATTTAAACGTTACTATTGCAATTGTTATTTATATTATATTATGCTATGAAATTTCTTAAATCATACTTTTTCGTTATTAGCAAAGAATGCTACATGATGTCCCTGTTTTGATTTATTATCACATTTTAAGTATAAAAATTGGAAGCAGTTTAAGTCTTAAAATCTAGACTAAAAAACTATCTAGCAATTTTTAATAAATATTTTATTAAGCCATATCAAGACATCTCAAAAGACTTATAATTGAAATGTGATATCAGACATGTAGTATGGAGTAACTCCAACAGTAACTTAAACGGCTGTTTTCTTTACACAGACTACAGAACCTCTTTATATTATAATGTTTGCTAACTATCAATATTGCCGATCGCAAAAATGCCTGATGTTGGTATTGAATGTGGTTATATAGTTGTTTAAGTTCATAGTTGTAGTGTTATTGATTTGTTGAAAAATTAAAAATTTTACTAATATTTGCTTCAAACCAATAATAAGTAATTTAAGCTTATTTACTTATTTAGATCCTTAGAAGTTGAGATTGTGATAGATTGTGAGTTTTGTAATTGGTATCACGAGTCAGTTATTAATTAGAAACCTTATCAATCTGAATAGTAATATGGATATTGGAAATTTTTGAATGACAATATAATAAGTATTATGATAGTTCCATAATATGAAAGTTTTTTCTCATATATCAGTATGAAATACAGTTAGAAAGTTTTTAACATCATATTATGAGAGGCTTTTTATGATTCATTTACTGTAATACTGATATGGAATGTATAAAATGAATATTTTTTATCAATATCGGAATTTAATGTCTCCTTTTTCATTTCATATACACATCAGAACTCATCCAATGGTGATCATCCAATAGTGATCATCCAAAAATGATTATAATGATCATCAACAGTTTAAAGATCAGTATTTGATTTTATATAAAAAATTTGATGTCCATATTCAGCATTCACTTCTTTATTTATACTATTCAGGGGCGGGGCCAAGTCCAATTTTGTCCAATTATGTCCAAGGTTAACCTGATTTTTAGGAATTGGACAAAAAATCGTTGGACAAAATTGGACAAAATTAGACAAAATTGGACATATTCACTTTAGAAAATTCCGGAAACTAAATTTCTCCACTTTGGGTGTTTTGAATTTCACAAACTCCACAAATGAAATTTACTCTAGCTCAATATCACAATGAAGGGTGGTCTGGACTCTTGTCAGATTTTAGGGACAAAAACGGAAACGGAAACGTACGTATTTGAGCACACTGGAGGGAACGCCAACTGGCAAAAACTAGAATAATGGAAAGATGGAATGGAAATGATTGCTGATGCTGGATTACATTAAATTGCGGCATGGTGAGTGGTGTATCAAAGTATCAATGACACCATTCTGACGTATCACTGACATCAGTAATGCAGTAAGACGTATCACTGACTTTAGTCTGACGTACCAATGGCTTCAGTCTGTCTGACGCCTCCGCTGACATCAGTCTCAGATGACGTTAGATGAATTACAGACACCAGTCTGACGTTACATGGAGGCTGGAGCACAGACACCAGTCTGATTTTATACGTATAACTGACACCAGTCCTGACGTTAGATGAATCAATGACACTAGTGTGGGAAAAAAATGCCCCGGCCCCATTCAACCCCCCAACATAAAATCTGACATTTTCTTTCCCCCCTTGAATTTGGCCGTCCCTTCCCCCCT
>WFMF01000606.1:0-55010 GCA_011033025.1 Beroe forskalii | reverse complement strand
CCTGACACCGGTCTGATGTATCGCTGACACCAGTCTGAGTATCACTGACACCGGTCTGATGTATCGCTGACACCAGTCTGAGTATCACTGACACCGGTCTGATGTATCGCTGACACCGCCAGTCCAGAGTATCATTGAAACCGGTCTGATGTATCGCTGACACCAGTCCGAGTATCACTGACACCGGTCTGATATCGCTGACACCAGTATCTGGACAATCACTGACACCGGTCTGATGAATCGCTGACACCAGTCTGGAGAATCACTGACACCGGTCTGATGTATCGCTGACACCAGTCCGGAGTATCACTGACACTGGTCTGATGTATCGCTGACACCAGTTCGGAGTATCACTGACACCGGTCTGATGTATCGCTGACACCAGTCTGAGTATCACTGACACCGGTCTGATGTATCGCTGACACCAGTCTGGAGTCACTGACACCGTCTGAGTGTATCGCTGACACCAGTCCGGAGTATTACTGAAACTGGCCCGATACCGCTGACACCACAGTCCGGAGTATCACTGACAATCTGACACCAGTCTGCGCATCACTGACACAAGTCAGACGTATCACTGTCTCCAGTATGACACATTGCTGACACCAGTCTGACGTATCACTGACTAGGAAACTGCTTGTAACTGGTTAACCAAACCGTAACAGAAATAGTGGCTGACTGGACTTTTTTCTGCCAACTCGTAACCGAAACCGCAACCGAATGTTTTAAATGACTGATCAGGACAAACGGAAGGTTAACCGAACTGTAACCGAAAAACGGTTTAATCTGGCCCTTTTTTGTCAAACCCTAACCGTCTAACCGTCACTGGATTTATTGAAAAAGGTAACCGGTCATTTTGCCATCAATGACACAATTCTGAATTTAGGACGTATCAGTGTCCAAAGATATCAATTACCAGTTTGAACTTTGACGTATCACTGAAGCCAGGTTGAAATTTCACTGATGTGTCGTTGTCGGTGGATCATATGATTCGGCGTTACAAGCAGGAACTGGTCGATTCAAGCCGAATCAAGCCGAAACAAGCGGAACAAACCACCCAGAACCACCTTAAAAACTTCCCCAGATGTAGCCGAAATGATCCGAAACGAGCCGAAACAAGCGAATCAACCCGAGCCAACCCCAACCCTAACCATAACCTGGGTTGATTCGGGTTGATTCGCTTACAGTTTTGGATTTTTCGTTTTTTCAGATTGATTTGCATGTTTCGGTTTGTTTCGGCTTCGGGGAAGTTTTTTTTTTTGGATTGGTTCGGGGTGGTTTCTGATTGTTACGGCTTGATTTGGATAGTTCCCACTTGTAGTATCGACGATTATTCTCTGTAGAGGTCCTAGAGAGGTCATGGTCCTCTGTGATGGAGAGATCAAGAAAGAGTGTTTGTTCAGAATGCCGTGGGTAATCACTTATAATATAGCCCATCGAACGGAAGAACGGAGTAATGAGCTCTGTACTAACAGACAGTAAGTGTAACCAAGCATTCACAGAATTATGCATTATTTTTGTTTCCACTTTCATTTTTTACTTCCATTTCCACTTTTGCCTGTCGATGTTCTTCCACTAGATAAGTATATAGGCCATATCATGAGGAGTTAATTTCGAAGGAAAATAAGCTACAGTAAGATATACCATGGCTATAGTCATATATGATATTGACACTCAATAGAGTGATTGTTGGATTGCATATTTAACTATGGATGGAATTATAATTGATGAACTCATCCAAAGCTATACAGCTTAAGAGTCTGAAGCAAAAAATGTCCAATTTTGTCCAATTTTGTCCAAAGTTAACCTCATTTTTGAGAATTGGACAAAAAACCATTGGACAAAATTGGACATAATTGGACAAAATTGGACTTGGCCCCGCCCCAATTCATTTGGCAATCATCATAATACTCACGTCTAACAAATGTGGCAACCAGGTCTGTAGTTTGAATTCATATACTTATAAATTTATACAGTATTTTCAAGGTTTCCATACATCCATATCAAAGGCCAATTAATCAAAGCCATATCAAAGCCAATTAATAATATGTTATAATATGATATACAATTATCACGAATTAATAGTATATTATGTTACTAATATTTTTAATAAAGTTACCAATATTTTATTTCATTATAAACACGACCTTTTTCGCCCCATTTATTTGTTAGTGATAGAATAAATGAATCCCAAATACTTATTCAGGACCTGAGTTGACAGCATAATACCTATTTGTTTAGAAGGGTTTTTGGTATGCCTCGAGAGATCATCACAGTTCAAGTCGGACAATGTGGCAACCAGATCAGTAGATGTCTTGCCCTTCTGTCATAATTACTTAAAATTAAGTTATTAATCAATTTGATTATCTGTTATGCTATTTATAAATAGTTCCTCATTTCTTCACCTCAATTCTCCTCTTCTTTTTAATTTTGAAGAGTTGATAATTCAATCTACGCCAGACCTCTTTGCAGATATTTTCTAAATAAATGACTGTCCCATAATAAGTGCCATATCTAGCTTACCATATTACAGATCCTTTCCTTTACCTGTGTTACCTTAGCTGCTTCATGGGTGCACTGGAAACTTGGTCACTCACAAGAGCTAAACGCAGCCTAGGCAAATGATTAAATTCTTTCCTTCATTCTGTGTTCGCTTTCTGACGTATGTTAAATGTTTCGGTTGTGGTTTTGTGTTACATAATTCCCTTTGTGCAATGCAACTTCTCTGTAATATGACATGCCACTAGACAGGGGGCCGTTATTTTTTAAATTCTATAAAAGTGTTTCTCCAATGGAACTGAAGATGTAACGGACTATGAACGTTCCTTTTTTGGGATTTGGCATGAATCCAATACCCTAACAATGCCACGTGAATCGTGAGTCGTGACATGTCGCGTTGTGAGTTATTTGTCAGGACCCACGTGTGGTATGCGAATTGTCACGTGACTTGGCTCCCTGACCTCCATTTATCATCTCCTCGAATAATCGTTGGTAATTACAATACCCAATCTTGCCTACTGAGAGGTTATTATTTCAAAGTTCACCACAATTACTTTGCACTGTGTAGCTGAGTGAACAACAAATTTCCTGTACACTTCACTGACTTTATATGATGACGCACGTGAGAAATGGGCGGTTCGACTTCACCAATTCCCCATTCTACGCCATGATTGTGATGTCATGGTGCCACCTGGCTATTAGTCGCTCGTAACTTGTTGTTACTCCTGCCTCGTATATATCACATATATAATAGCATATATCCGTGTAACATATCATGCAATGTTTAATACAATTAGAAATCTACACGTTTGGTTACCGTGTGTAACTCCATGTTACTCTTATCTCCTGATCGAGCACGTGCCAGTGGGCTATGTAACTGCAGATACATGATTGCGTGGTTTTCTGGACGGAGGGCCCATTGTGTGGCCATCCGGTACATGGATCATGTGTATAATTTATGCTGTATTGCGTGTAAACATATTATATTTTCATCAACACAGTGTACTGAAGGGCTGCAATATGATCAACCTTGTGAAAATATTGAGGAAATAGGGACCAGCAATTATCAAGTACGTTAAAGAATGTAAGGTGCTTACTGAATACCACAATATTTCTAAGACTGCTAATTTAATTTAGTGATACATCTTGACATGTAATGATTTCATGATGAACTGCTGCATTAGATTACCTATAACGCAGTGTAGGTACCTACAGTATGATCTTTTGTGTTCCTTACTAACATTATTGACATGGAATGTTCAGATTACAGCACTTCTGTTCTGTGGTTTGCAGATAAGAATAGAACTACGGTGGCCCAATCGTCTTCCGTTGAGAAACGATTACCTTAGTGGTAGAAATTATGATGTGTACTTATTATGACGAATGAAATTATGATCGGTACTAATTATGATGAAAAATTTTTGGGATAAAAACAAACATTTTTGAAGTTTTGGCGAACAACCAGTGGAATAAAATTTCATTATTTATGAACCATTTTACCCGGCCCTCTGAACCAAAATTGTCCAGAATCCTCCGGAATTTGGTCAAAAATCATGGAATAAGCCTTGAGGCTTGATGCCGGCTATTTTCTGACAAAATCATTTCTTTTAGAATGATTTACATCCATAATTGTGCTAAGTTTCAACATCATGGTGATTGGGAAGTTAATGTTATGTGAATAACATGCCTGCACATTCGCATATTGTTTTTGACCGATGTTGTATGTGTTTTCATTTTGGATCAAATGTAAATTTGGACTTTGATAAGGTCTGGCAGTAAGGTACCTTATTTGGAGGTTAGGGCCTTGATTATAGGTATCTGTTTATCAACTAAGTTGAGTGAAAGGTTAAAATATCTATCCAAGGTTATAAGATAAAAACCTTAAAACATGAAGAAAATTCAAACCAAGATTTCTATTATTAAATTGTGCAAGCTATTAAAAAAAGTTGAGTGAAACTCCGAAATTTATGGCAACTTCATGATATAATAGCACCGCAATCTTTGATTTTGAAAATTTTGCTGATTGAAATTGTTTTGAAAAGATGTGAAAATGGCCTGAGAGCCAACCATAATTTTTGGGCAACATGATAATCCTGGTTGCACTTGTTTCAACATGTTTTCTAAAAACCCCCCATTTCTAGGGGGACGGCGACATTTTCAGTTTGTCATTTTTCTTGCATGTTTTGACACATTCTCGGCGCTTTTTGTCACTTTTTTGTATTTGACACCATTCTGACATAGTCTGGCACAATTTGTCGCATTTTTGGACAGTTTTTGACGCGCTTTGTCGCGTTTTGACGCAATTTTGGGTACTCTTTTGACGTGTTTTGTCGCGTTTTGACCCTTTTTGTCGCATTTTGACGTTTTTTTGGCGCATTTTGACGTTTTTTTGGCGCATTTTGACGCTTTTTTGGCGCATTTTGCCACTTTTTGGCACATTTTATCGCATATTTCGACACTTTTGGGCGCCATTTGTCGCGTTTTTACGCATTTTTGAACTCATTTCTGGCGCTTTTGACACTTTTTGTCGCGTTTTGACGCTTTTTCACGCTTTTTGACCCTTTTAAATGGCTTTTGTCTGCGAGGTTGATTCAATTTTAAATCCTTCATTATCCAATAGAGCTAATAAAAAGCCTAATTAGCTAATTGATGTTTGCATGAGCCAGGCCATCACTTTTTTTAAGGTTTTTACTTCTATTCCAACAGCTGTACAGCCAATAACAGGAATCAAAGGAAACAAGCCAGTGACGGTAAAGGAAGTGTAATCCATACTTTATTTGCCCAAGACTTCGCTGCAATGGGCAGCTCCTTATTTACCCCTCCCACACAGTTTCCTGTACTCCTGTACGCTCGGCTGAGTGAACCGTAGGGCTGCATAGGCTCAAAATAAATCTCTCACCCTTAGCTCAGTGGTGCTGGCCGGGATTTTAACTCATGATCTTTAGATCCTGTGCCCAAATCGATACCACTACACCACTAAACCACTGACCCACAAATCAAATCACAGGTAAAATAGGTCGGATCTGGAAACATGCATGGAGTAAAGGGGATCATTTAAGTGACAGGACTGATAAGACAGGAGATGAGGAATATAGGGGGGGGGGGGGCCAACCCCCATAAACCCCCGGTGGATATCGAAAAATGGCAAATGGGGGTTTAATTTTTGGGGGTTTATGGGGGTTTTTGGGGGCTTAATTTAGTTAAATTTTGCTGTTTTATGACTGATTTTGTTCACGATTTTTGGCATTTTACGGAATGGTACCATTTTTGTTCACGATTTTTATTCTTTTTGAAATGGTACCATTTTTGTTGATGAATTTTTCAAGCCCTTTTCTGAAATGGTACCATTTTTCAGCGATTTTCAAGCCTTTTTTTGAAATGGTACCATTTTCTGTTGCGCATTTTCGAACCTTTCCTAAAATGGTACCATTTTCGGCCATTTTTTGAAATGGTACCATTTTTTTTTGACAATCTTAGACCCTTTTTTTGAAATGGTACCATTTTTTGTTGGCGATTTTGAAGCCTTTTCTGAAATGGTACTATTTTTTGTTGACGATTTTTGGCCCTATTTTGAAATGGTACCAATTTTCATTGAAGATTTTCGACCTTTTTCTGGAAAATTAAACCCCCATAAACCCCCAAGTGGATATCGAAAAAGGCAAATGGGGGTTAAATTTTTGGGGATTTATGGGGGTTTATGGGGGTTGGCCCCCCCCCCCCCCAATATATTGATTATTACATTAGAAAACGGCTGTCGGCTACTTATAAAGCCTGTGCGCATTGTTTTATCCTCAAAAGTCAACGGCTATTTTGATGGGTGGGGATGATGCCCAAACAAACAAAGAAAACAAAACCTAGGCCAAGAATCGGAAAAGTAGGGTGGGCCTTATTTTTTATTCATTATTGTTTTTGGGCCAGCAAGGGTTTTTTAAATTTTGAATTTTTTTTGATGAATGGACAAACCCCTTGATCCCACAATAAACTTCTTTAGTTCTTCATCCAAGGACACACTTAGATCCTAGGACTTATCCTTGAACCAGGGCGCACCCCTTGATCCTGGGGCACGATGGGAGAGAGGGATCTGATATCCAAAGTCTTATCTATAGAGGTGTTTGGGTATATGACAAACCCTGTTGGGAGAGAGAGGTCTGATATCTTTTCAGATCTTTTCTTATCTTTTTTCTATAGAAATTTCTATTTGAAAGATTGAAATACGAGGAGGAAGAATCTAAACTATGTTTTCAGTATAGTATGGATTACACTTCCTAAATCGATACTGGCTTGATTACACTTGAATCCTTCGATTCCTGACATTTGCTGTTACTGCTGTTGAAATAGAAGTAAAACCATTTAAATAAAAAATAATGGTACTTTGAAACATGCTCCAACATCGCGACACGATATCACTTAACAATCAAACTGTTTGTATCCCTGTAATAGATTAGGACTGCACCGAGCCTAAGTGAAAGATCTATGCACCCTGTGGTGTAAATCGAGCCATCGAAATGAAAAGAAGATCGACAAGATTAATTACTTTCTGCATTATCTCTGCCCCATTATTAAGTTAATGCGACTTTGTAAAGTAACAGAACTGTACTCAGTCACGATATCACTGTCACGAATCATACTGATAACAATCTTAGAGTACAAAGGTTCATAATAAGTTTATAAAGTTTTATAAGTTTTTAATTTGAGAATTGAGCAAAGATTTCAAAATTTGAAATCTTCGCTTAATTCTCAATGTATTACCTAATTTAAAATTACCAATTACATTGATATCAGTGATTCAATGATTCATCAGTGTACAATCTTTTTCGTAGGACCTCTAAATATTCATGGCATTGACCAATCATCGCAAAATTTGATGGAAAACTTGATTGTTGATAGGTTAATGTCGAAAGGACTTGTGGGTAAGCTAGAACGCCTTTCATATTAGACTATTATTGTACCTGTCAACATCACATAGAGGATATCTGAGAGAATTTCAACAATTTGTAATAATAAAACAAACCTCAATTATTAATGCTTGAGGTTATAGTGACTTGATGACAGATATTTTGTGTGTGTGCTATAAACATTATAATACGGGTCAATTCTAATCATAAAGATGTCAAGAATTACATATATTTTATTAAAAGTGTCATGTCAAAATCACAGTTTATAAAGTTGCTTTATGCAAACCTTCAACCCATATATGGACATGCCTATAGCTACTACATGAAAATTGAAACTGTCATAATATGAAAGTCTCTTATTTCATCAAGACAACTTACCGAACCAGTATGTCTTTTCATTCGAAACCTCAACTGACAAACCAAAGTCAGCAAGTTTGATCTTAGCATCCTTGTTCTTGGAAGAAAGAAGGAGGTTTTCAGGCTTTATGTCACGATGTACCACATTCATACCATGGCAATACTGAACACTTTCCAATATCTGCTGCATACACACACTGTAACAGAATCATAATTGTTATCAGTCTTAGGTACGAAGGATTATCTATGCAATTATTGACGTCATAGTTTACTTATGTCATGGAGTCATGGTCTAGTATGTCATTGCATCACTTTTACAACATCATTATTTACAAACCAATTAGAACACAAAGGAGGCCTTCATTGGTATAAGCTAGTCTCAGGCGAGTTCATATAATGAAGCAATGAATTCGTAACAAATTAGTACACTTTCAAAGACCAATGTTACTGACAAATTTCAGTTCAAAATATGAAAACTTTACTTTGAGTAGGTACTACGTAGGTAATACTGCATCAACTAGCAAGTAAGTATATCTCTGGATTATTTTTGTTGTGAAAATAAACGAGTTGTTTCCATATCAAATCTTATGTTCATCCCTTTAAGAGGGTACAGTTTTAGTATGTTACACTGTTCCTTACAATGGTTTGCCACATCAGGGCTCAACATTATGACTACATAAATCATGGTAAGATATATTATTGGTAAAATACCTAGCATCTGCTTCAGAGAAGTACTTCCTATTACAGATCTCCTCAAAAAGCTCTCCCCCAGTAACCAGATCAAATATCAGGTACCGGGTTTCCTTCTCTGTGTAAACATTATGAAGACGGACAATATTAGGATGGTCCAATTTCCTACAAATCCTTTCTTCTCGTTCAATACGACGAATTGCTGGAGAATAAAATAGAGAAAGAATGAAGAAGATTTGATTGTTTTTATGAAGAGTTTCAACTTTCAAGTTTTACAAGAGTGGTATATTGAGTAAAAAGTCTTGCATAAGAAGATAAGACATTCACCTTTTTCATTTGCATTGCTGACATGAGCTATCTTCACAGCATATTCATTCTTAGTAGCTTTGTGTGTGCATCTCTTAACAACACTGAATGATCCCCTGAGATAGGAATAAATGTTGTGGGACAGAGTTTCATGACACAAAAAGTCATATGAAATCTTCAAACATTTACTCATATAAATTGCACAGAATTCTAATATCTATTGTATCAAAATCAATCTTCTTCTTATCATAATCAATTAAGTGTAGTGAAGTTCAAAATGAGAAACTTACTTCCCCAACTCTTCAAAGACATCATAGTTTTCAGGGAATGAGCTCATTCGGTAGATAGGCTCTCAAGTAACGCCACAGCTTTTAACAATATTATTTCTGATAATCCCCTCAAATAGAGTACATGACTACAACCTCAAAAAAAGCTGTCGAAAGTTGTTCAAACTGAAATATTTGATAAAGGTCAATCATTGATTCCTGATACAAGCAATGTAAATAGAGATAAGAATGTTTTTGCAAAGACATGAATATGCAGAATTTTCATTCGTTATTCATTACCATATTGTGCAACATGAATCGAAGCACAATTATCAATGATTCAAGTTGATCAATACAATGAATTACAATGTAAATCCACGCCATGAAATACACATTAGGATATATACACATTAGGATTTATGTTAGAATGATTAACTGCAGTTTCATTAATTAGAAATCACAGTTATGCCAAAATATTTACCATAGCTCTTTATTAATATTGAATTGAGCAATCAAAGGGGGATCAGGAATCATATTTTCTACTAACAAAAACTTAACAAATGTTCTTCACTAACCAATCTAGGAGCTAAATAGATTAGAATAGAATAGAATAAATTTGACAAATCATCCATCCGAATATTCAAACCAATCTCAAGAAAACTTGTATTGCTAATAAATATGAATACCCATAAACTATTAAATGTTAAACTGTAGTCTGGAAGTTCTAGTTTTAACACTAGGAAGAAAGACTAAAGGAAAAATGTAGGATATTACCCTAGTCTACACTTGCACAAATTTTCCAGACGTTGTCTGACCTATATTTTATATCAAAGGGGGCCAGGCAATATTTGTCAAACACAAAAGGTGGACTGGCACAATTTTCAATAATTGGATGTTGCATCTGCACTTTCTGTACTTCTTGTCAGTAGAAATTGAAGTGGACAAACCTAAACAAGTGAACAGTTGCAGTTAATCCCACCAAGGCCAAATTGTGAACATGAAACACAAAGATATATGTGATATGCACCGCTTGCCCTTCCCCTAACCAGGCCAGGGGCGTAACGATACGGTTTGAGCGTTTGCCGTGCCGCGCACTCCGTGCGGGAAACCAGGGTCCTGGTTAGGGCAACGCTAGCTCAGTTCTAGCTCTAACCAGTGCCCTGGTTTCGCGCATGGATCAGTCGAGTGCGCGGCGCACTAAGCCAGCACCGCCTTCCAAAGCCCGCTTGTCTGACTTTGACAGACCCTTTCGAGAAGCAGCGCCGCGCGCGCCGCTGATTCAGTGATTCTCATCGAGCTGACGCCTGCCGCTTGATCGTGGCTGGTTTCCTTAAATGGATTTCACCCATCCCTAGCGCGCAACACTCGAAAATTTGGAAGGTCGTGTTGCAGACTAGGAAAAAAATGGCGCGCGGCGGAGGGTATGGTAAAATCCTACTAGGTTTCCTACGCCCGCATAGGTGTGTGTGTGTGTGTGTGTGTGTGTCTACGCGCCGCGCTTCCCTACGGGGAAGCGCGCCGCGCGACGATAACAGGGGTATTCGTGTTTAGCAAGCGGCTGGCGTTAGCGGGTCATATATCGTACGACAACGCGCGTCTAGCCTGCAGGGCACAGGAAAATTAATTGTACTGATTGAGTCGAATGATTGATTTTAGCAAAAGTATAAAATATTAAATAACTAATAACGTTCGCACGTCTGATATTTTGTTTCTATTATGTTTTAGATTTTTGTTATTTTTCTGTTTGAAGGGCCATGGTTATGTTTGCTGTTTGAAGAGTTAAGGCATGAATTTTATGCGATCGATGCGATATATCGTGGAGAAAATTATTGTCGGATAAAGTTATAGTATGATATAATTTTTATTATGCTTTGATAATGGGGTTTGATAACTTAAGCAAAAGTTATTCTTTGTAGAACTCATCTTTGTGAAAACCAAGCCATAGAACTCTCCAACATTATTATTGTCAGTTTTAACTTTTTATCATTTCAATATTTCATACCTTACCATTGTTATTACCATTGTTATTTATATATTGTTTATGTTAATTGTGATGGTTAAATACCATTACCCTTTTATTATTATTATTTATTATTATTATTATTATCTAATCATGATTGATGTCTTGAAGAAAGTTTTCTTTTTAATTCAAATATATTATCTAATCATGAAAAAATAATATAAGTGTGTATGCTGATGTTATACTCTACACACTGCACCCTACTCCCAATACTTCCTCGCCATTTCTGGTGGCGCATATTAAGTACCATCAATGGTAAGGAGTCAGGGCGCTGCAAGAATCTGTCACCCACCGTTTGAAAGTCTGTGAAGCCACCATCTCCATCACAGCCACATTTGTCCATTAACAGCTCTGCCATCTCTCCACCTCTTGACAATAGCCACACAACCGCTATCACCTCTCAAATCTGTTACTTTAGGGACAGCAATTGTTCATTGGGCTTACAATAAGGAGCAGGTTATACCATGGGTATAGCTAAGTAGAATAATTGATTAATGTATTTGCTTTAAAGCCTTCTGTGTGCACAATTCAATTTTCGATTATCCAATTGTCATCACATTACCATTCTATGATGATTTATTTCTGAGGGCTGTCTGTTGATTGGTTTTTGGATTCTATGGAGCAATTAATGCTTTCATATCCATAACTTTGGCATTTTCCGGACATTGCTGCTGCTTATACTTTATGTCCTAGTAACCTGATCATCCTAACATAACATAATGTAATACTTCATTGTTCTGGGTTATAATTAACATTACTCAACTGAGTTACTACAGCTGTGCATGACCCATGCCAAGTGACATATGTGACAGCCTACTTGTTTGGCTTGGCACTTTTGATGCAGTAGATAACACTACATTTTCTCCAGAAGAACTAACAGATGGATTGGTTTTGTCATCTGTTCTAAATCAGGTATTTTTCTGTAAATGGTTATTGAATGTATTATTATGGATGTTCAATATGTTCTATATTGTGATGAGTCACTCAAATCCTTATTATTTTGTTCTATTAATCACTGAATAATTTCTTAACCCACTTGAACTACCATATATATGAGGAAGCTATAATTTCTTCTGACTCAATACTCATCACTTATCAGATATCACCATGTTGGTTTGAGCTGAGAGAAGGCCTTAAAGAAAATGTCAGTGATAATTGGAGATTGAAGGTCAGCAATCTACGTAAAATCAAGAATGCCATTCTTGATTACTATCAAGAAGTTTTGGAACTTGATCTTGTGGACTTTCCTATGCCAGACTGTAATTTTATTGGAGAAAAGGCTGATGAGGAGCATCTAGGTAAATTTCACTCAGCAAACCAACTCTTGTGGCTATGTTGTTCAGACAGCAATGATTCCATGAAATGGATAACAGCCATTCTTGTAGCCCCATGAAGTTTATATTGTTTAGTTGTTGAGACTTTCAGCTTTAAGATCATCTTAATATATATCATCAAATTGAATAAATTAATATCTACTGATGTTCAATCATATCTAATTCAATTGAAAATGATATCCGATTCAATAATTTAATTCCTCTGATCCCCTGATATTATTTCTATACCTGTTACAGGTAGACTACTCCAGTTGGTACTAGGTTGTGCTGTGCACTGTGATGAGAAAGAAGACCACATTAAGAAGATCATGGGCTTGGAGGAACATGTTCAAACTGGTGTCATGCAATGCATTCAGGTAGCTTATAATATACTTTAGATCAATTGAAAATTTATATAATATGAATTATGATGTCAATTATATGTTCAAAATTATGGTGCTCGATGTGATTAGGCACCAACTCAGAATTATAATTTGTAATGTGTTGTCAGTTGTGACAAGAGGTATCAAGAATCCCTATATAGAATTTAGCCTGATTCTTACAGGAATTGATGGAGTATGAGATGCCTCGGAATATGGGCAGTAGGGACTATGAGAAGAAGTTGGAACTATCAAACAATGAACTAGAGTCAGCTCACAAAGAGGTAAAGATATCAACCCTTTGATTCTCAATTCGTATTATACAATTAAAAATTTATACTCTATATCCTGCAGTCTATAACTATCAAGTTCTACTTTGAAAATAAGTAATAATAAGTAATAATATGCAAGCGACATTTTGCCTATTCATTGAGATTAACTCACAATCTTTACAAAGGTAATTAAGTTCTATGTTCTACATATTTTGTTGCTATGAATGCTAAGCGACTCTAGTGAAAAATCTGTAGACTGGAGGTTCTGCTTCTTTTTCTGCTGATATATGTGCTGACTTAAACAACATTTACCATTAACATATTTAATAAAATGTTATTATTGGTATTATATTTTCATTTTCTGTCAAACTACTTAATCATTATATCAGTTCAACATCTGAAAGCAGATGTAAGTAACTTATAAACTCATTCAACTGTTACCCCTAAGTGAAGGAGAGTCATCTTCATTTCAGGAGTTCTATGAAAGTTATGCCATCTGCTTCGAAGAAGTATGTGTTTGTTTTGCGTCCCTAAAATTGCATGGCTTAATGTTTTAAAAGGGTCATGTGCTTAAAATGGACGGTACCACGTCATTAATCATACACAGTTAACCATGATGATGACGTCACTTGATCAAACCGTCCATTATCTGTACATGACCTGTTACACACCTTCAAGGGTACTTTACCAGCTTGGTAGAAAAGTTTGGGTGTAAATTATACCATGTTTGCTACGGATGTGCAATGCTTGAATAGTGCATTTTGTAGTGAAAAATAGGCAGAATATTCATTGAAATCACTGGGTTTAACAGCAGATCACTTCAACATTTCTTTGATTCCAAAGCGTTTGTATTATTTTTATGTATCCTTCAATGATAATATGAACAGATTGGTCAGATTTGACTTGGTGCTTGCCCTCAGCTCTACAAAGATACCCCAAATAAATAATGTTGAGAAAAAATATTGTTATCTTAACTTTTGCTGTAAAAATTCATTGTTGAATTTTATTGAAAACTGTAATATAGCTGTAAGCTTTATCACTAACATGACATGATGCTATCAAGCTGAAGCTTATTTAGCGATTACATAAACTGTGCATCACAGTGTATTTTACCTTTTCACTTTTTCACGGAAGTCTTTCCATATTATGATGTAATGGTGCTTTATATTAATGTAGTATGGGTAACTATATTTAACCAGTGACCGAATTGTTGTAATCATTGGTAAATTATGAAAGTTAAATTGAATTTTGATCATTAAGTTCTTTAAGGTGTAAAAACTTTTTATGGCTCTTCCGTTGAAAGCTATTTAATCTTATAATTTTAAAGTTTTAATCTGTTTCAGTCAGAAGATATTCTGAATGCTTTACAACGTTTTATGCAATTTATATCTGAATAATTAAAGAATTTATGATTTGAATAATTAAAGTATTTATGCCATATTTCCATGCATATATTGCTGTGCACAATAATAAAAATTTGAATAAAATAGCGCAAGGTTTCATGCTTAGACTCGTTATGTTATGTAAAGTGTTAACGTATATGATGACGTAATAAAACACAGAAATTTCCTTAAAAATCACCGGGGTAATCGCTAATGCTGATACTATTTTATGACTTCAACAGGAAATCATTTTTGACTGGGGCCTAGCCAAAATGCTTGTCCAATGTCCATGTCTCCATCTTAATTCTGTGCTTAATTACTTTACCAAGATGGGTTGATCATATTGCAGCACTTCTGTACAGTGGTTTGTTGATGGAAATAGCAATAAGGATCCCTTTATCATAATCATAACAAGAAATAACCATCTTAATAAGCGTGAAATAATTGCATCATATTATTAATTATTTGTTTATCAATTACCTAGTTTTATTAAATAATAAATTATTTATTGCCTTAACACTCGTCAGGTGGAGGAATACAAGCAACGAATCCACGATCTGGAAATCCAAGTTCAGCTGCTCCAGGAGAGCAACGATTCCCTGCACACTGAGAACGAGCGACTGGTCCAGAGGTCCAAGACAGACGAGCACAGCATCAACCACATTATGAGCAAGTGAGTACAGCATCAACCAAAAACTTCATCAAGAAAAACGTCATATAATCTCCACATCATTGGCGGCGTATTGATGGAGGTATATTTCCCATGGGATCATGTCCTGACATTGACCTATAAGCGCGCAAGTTTACCGTCAGCTCAAGCGAAGGTTGGCCAATGTCCAACAAACCTGTGGATCAGCTTATATGCTGGTGTTTTACCCTGTGCAACATGCTACATCCGTTTATTTCAATAAATTTCAATAATCCTTCATTTCAATATGATAAATTAAAATCATTATTATCATTGTTATTTTGCTGCTATCGCAGAAGTTTTAAAATCAAAGCTAACAATAATCACCATAACTTTGAGTTTCAAGGATCTTATTAACAACATTATTGTATAAATATCGCTATTTATTGAATTCACGGGATTGTAATATAATAGATCTGTTATTAAAATCTTGAGCAGTATTTAATAAGGTGTTTAGCATCAACGCACAGGGTCCTATATAATATTAGCGAGTGTTGCTAAGTTTGTGATTATATTTCCCTAACAATGTGGCTAAATACACCAATATATAATTTTAATAATGATCACAAAATTTCGAGGTATTTGATAATATATAGAATGTGATAAATTGGGGTTATGATATCGGCTTACAGTTCTTCGTAATAACACCGCATGGTTATTGGTTGCTTGGTAGGTATACCGTAGCGTAAATGCGCGCAAATCAAAAGTCAGAATATAATCAGTGCCGTGAGGGGGCACTCTTGTTGAAAATACTGAGATCTTCATCTCAACTTTTCCTCTTCACATTTTATTAGATTTAAAATTAAGCCGAAGATTTTACCATAACCCACCCCCTCTTAACCCATTACCCACCCGATTCCTCTCTTGACCCACCCCTCATAACCCACCCAATTAACCCCCCTCTCTACCCAGTCAGGGATCACAAGTCCAAGGTAACGTGTCCCAACTAACCCCCTCTCTACTCAGTCAGGGATCACAAGACCAAGGTAACGTGTCCCAACTAACCCCCTTCTCTACCCAGTCAGGGATCGCAAGACCAGGGTAACGTGTCCCAACTAACCCCCTTCTCTACTCAGTCAGGGATCACAAGTCCAAGGTAACGTGTCCCAACTAACCCCCCTCTCTACCCAGTCAGGGATCACAAGTCCAAGGTAACGTGTCCCAACTAACCCCCTTCTCTACTCAGTCAGGGATCACAAGACCAAGGTAACGTGTCCCAACTAACCCCCTTCTCTACCCAGTCAGGGATCGCAAGACCAAGGTAACGTGTCCCAACTGATAGAAGATTTCCATGCTGAACGTTTCCAGTTGGAGGCAGCTAGAGACGACTATAAGATGAAGTGCGAATCATATGAGGTTAGACATTTCCAGCATTTCCTATTTTTTTAATTTTTGAGCATTATCAAAAACTTTGGACCTTTTCGCAATTTTAGTATGGGACTCCCTCATAATCTGTGCATGTGGGCTAAGTTTGGAGTGGATTATTTTTCATTGGGTTTGATCGTAGCTGGAAGAAATGGGAGTGAAATTTTCATTGAGAAGTTTCAGACCACAAAGCAAACAAAACTCAAAACAACAATGCAATCAATTGTCGTAGAGTATACTATTGTGTATGTTACACAATCAACAATGTGCGATAATACCTGACTGTAATAAGAATGATGAAGTATATACCCTTCAAGAGCACTAATTTACCTGCTTGGCTTACCCAGGTCATGTATACGCGGCGTGTTTTATGGAAATTAATTACCGTGTAGAATGAACCTTTTGTATACGTGTGTACAATGTGCTGTGTACATACAGTACATTTTCGAGGACTTATCTGAGTTGATATAAAATGCGTTTTCTCGGCAGCGAACTTTCAAAAATAATAAATTCATAACCTGATATCACAGATCGCTTCTGCTCTTGAGGCTGGAGTTCTTGATTATAAATTTACAAAAAAACTCGTAAATTTTACAGATTATTTACTGATTATTCACTGATTATTCACTGATTATTCACTGATTCACTGATTAGTAATTCACTGATTATTCACTGATTCACTGATTAGTAATTCACCGATTACTCACTGATTTACTGATAAATAATTCACCGATTATTCACTGTGTTACTGATTACTCACCGATTACTCATTGTGTTACCGATTATTCATTTCTTCAGGGAGAGATCCAGGAGCTTACAGAGAAGTGTGTTGAGTTACAGGAGTTGGCGGCCGCTAGTAAACGTCTCAAGGACGAAGTCGACGAACTCAACTACAAACTCACGAACACCGGTACGTGTGATTTGAGTAATGTATGACATAACTTGGGAACTGACACGTTGGTGAAGCGTAAACAGATCATGGTAACCGGTCACTTTTAATGATTCGTTACCGGTCAGTTATCAAGTTGATTTAATCGGTTCAAGTACGGTAACTAGAATAATTATAGATGGAGGAAACTGGTCAGTGAATCTAGGTGCGTCACCAGGCTTTTGGGAAGGGGTCGGCGAGTTACATTCAAAACCTGTTGAATGTTTTAATTTGCTTGGCTCAAAGCTCTCATCTTAACAAAAAGAACAAAATTTTCATATTATCTATCCGAAAAGGGGAGGCCGCCGCATGTGTCACCCTCCCCCTGGCTACGCCCCTGAATGAATCTCCCTAATTTTTCTGGAATAATCATTTCGTTATCTTTCCAGCGACCCTGGAACACCAGTTGGAAACGTACAAGAAGAAGATAGAAGACATTCCCGACCTCAGGAATCAGATCAAGTCTCTGGAAGCTCAGATAGATAGCTATGTCATGGAAAAGGTGCGGTTTTGTCATTGACCTTAAGTAAGAGAAGTTTAATCTGATGAATGAATGTATTTCATTTTTTTAATTTTTTTATGAATACGTCACCAACTCACCACCTTAACCCTGATAATGACGTCACCAACTCACCATTCAAACCCTGATAATTACGTCACTCTCCTTTACCCGCAGGGAGCGCTCGAGGATGAGAACAAGCGACACACCCTGTACAAGAACCAGTTGGAGAAGTACAAAGTCGACATCCGGAGACTCCAGGTAAAGCAATAAGAAAGGGGAGTAAAGACCCTTCTTATTGTATTGATTACAATTCTCTCGTGTCAGTTATATCGTTTAAGCTCTTGACTTTTTATTTAACTCAAAGAGATAAACTCAAAATCTCAGACCTCGACCCTTGTTCTGCCTCGTCCAAAATGCAAACCCTCGTATATTGGGTTTCAAATTCTACGGAATAATAAGTGTGTTACTGATTTCAATTTCACGTCAGGAGGAGCTGTTATCGGAAACGAAACGTGCGGATAAGCCCAAGGTCAAGGGAGTGCCCAAGATCAAGGAGTTAATCACAGAATAAAGAAGTTTGTCCCAAAATCAAGGAGTTTGTCCAAGAATCAAGCTGAGTGCCTCCGGATCAAGGAAAATTTGCCAGATTGCCACAATCAAGGAGAGGATCAAGGAGATCGTACCAGGATCAAGGAGTTTGTCCCATCTTCCCAGTATCAATGGGTGTGCCCCAGGATCAAGGGGTGCGCCCCAGGTTCAAGGGATAAGTCCTAGGATCTAAGTGTGTCCTTGGATGAAGAACTAAAGAAGTTTATTGTGGGATCAAGGGGTTTGTCCATTTTCGTCAATTTATCAAAAAAAAGTTCAAAAATTTAAAAAACCCTTGCTGTAGCCCAAAAACAATAATGAATAAAAAATAAGGCCCGCCCTACTTTTCCGATTCTTGGCCTAGGTTTTGTTTTCTTTGTTTGTTTGGGCATCATCCCCACCCATCAAAATAGCCGTTGACTTTTGAGGATAAAACAATGCGCACAGGCTTTATAAGTAGCCGTTTTCTAATGTAATAATCAATATATTCCTCATCTCCTGTCTTATCAGTCCTGTCCCTTTACTCCATGCATGTTTCCAGATCCGACCTATTTTACCTGTGATTTGATTTGTGGGTCAGTGGTTTAGTGGTGTAGTGGTATCGATTTGGGCACAGGATCTAAAGATCATGAGTTAAAATCCCGGCCAGCACCACTGAGCTAAGGGTGAGAGATTTATTTTGAGCCTATGCAGCCCTACGGTTCACTCAGCCGAGCGTACAGGAGTACAGGAAACTGTGTGGGAGGGGTAAATAAGGAGCTGCCCATTGCAGCGAAGTCTTGGGCAAATAAATTATGGATTACACTTCCTTTACCGTCACTGGCTTGTTTCCTTTGATTCCTGTTATTGGCTGTACAGCTGTTGGAATAGAAGTAAAAACCTTAAAAAAGTGATGGCCGGGCTCATGCAAATATCAATTAGCTAATTAGGCTTTTTATTAGCTCTATTGGATAATGAAGGATTTAAAATTGAATCAACCTCGCAGACAAAAGCCATTTAAAAGGGTCAAAAGCGTGAAAGCGTCAAAACGCGACAAAAGTGTCAAAAGCGCCAGAAATGAGTTCAAAAAATGCGTAAAACGTGACAAATGGCGCCCAAAAGTGTCGAAATATGCGATAAAATGTGCCAAAAGTGGCAAAATGCGCCAAAAAGCGTCAAATGCGCCAAAAAGCATCAAACGCGCCAAAAAACGTCAAATGCGACAAAAGGGTCAAAACGCGACAAAACACGTCAAAAGAGTACCCAAAATTGCGTCAAAACGCGACAAAGCGCGTCAAAAACTGTCCAAAAATGCGACAAATTGTGCCAGACTATGTCAGAATGGTGTCAAATACAAAAAGTGTCGAAACGCGACAAAAAGTGACAAAAAGCGCCGAGAATGTGTCAAAACATGCAAGAAAAATGACAAACTGAAAATGTCGCCGTCCCCCTAGAAATGGGGGGTCTGACTGGGTAGAGAAGGGGGGTTAGTTGGGACACGTTACCTTGGTCTTGTGATCCCTGACTGGGTAGAGAAGGGGGTTAGTTGGGACACGTTACCTTGGTCTTGTGATCCCTGACTGGGTAGAGAGGGGGGTTAGTTGGGACACGTTACCTTGGTCTTGCGATCCCTGACTGGGTAGAGAGGGGAGGTTAGTTGGGACACGTTACCTTGGTCTTGTGATCCCTGACTGGGTAGAGAGGGGAGGTTAGTTGGGACACGTTACCTTGGTCTTGCGATCCCTGACTGGGTAGAGAGGGGGGTTAGTTGGGACACGTTACCTTGGTCTTGTGATCCCTGACTGGGTAAAAAGGGGGGTTAGTTGGGACACGTTACCTTGGTCTTGCGATCTCTGACTGGGTAGAGAAGGGGGGTTAGTTGGGACACGTTACCTTGGTCTTGTGATCCCTGACTGGGGAAAGAGGGGGGTTAATTGGGTGGGTTATGAGGGGTGGGTAAAGAGAGGAATCGGGTGGGTACTGGGTTAAGAGGGGGTGGGTTATGGTAAAATCTTCGGCTTAATTCTAAATCTAATAAAATGTGAAGAGGAAAAGTTGAGATGAAGAGTTAAAGAGACATGGAAGAAATATGGGTATTCGGAGCACATAGCTCAGTATTTTCAACAAGAGCGCCCCCTCACGGCCCTGATTATCCTGACTTTTTAATTTGCGCGCATTTACGCGCTAGGCTACGGTATACCTACCAAGCAACCAATAACCATGTAACCATGCGGTGTTATTACGAAGAACTGTAAGCCGATATCATAACCCCAAACACCGACAATTTATCACATTCTATATATTATCAAATACCTCGAAATTTTGTGATCATTATTAAAATTATATATTGAACGATTAACTAACGAATGGGAGTGTTATATCGAAAATTATCACACGAGGCGTCAGCCGAGTTTGACAATTTTCGATATAACACGATCCATGAGTTAGTTAATTGTATTATCACCCGACCCTGCTTGGCTGGACCTAGCTGCTTCTGATTTCGGTATTTACGCTGCCTACATCAGGATTCTAGCTCTTTTCTTCAGGATTCAGCCATACAACAGTATTTCCTTCCACTCGGGTCTGACGACCCTCGTCCGGATTGAACGATTTTATAGATTTGCAAGTGCTCCTTTATCAAAATTTCTTTTCAAGTTTTTTCTGCACTCGTTTTTTCGGGACGGCTGTTTACCGCCTAGATTTGGTTTTATATTTGGGCTTCATTTGCTCCTTTAGAAAATTTTTGCGCGCGCCACTATACGGTAGTTTTAAAGGGGTGATATATCGATAATTATCACACCCGAATTATAATCACGGGAGGGTGATAATGGTGTATTTAGCCACATTGTTAGGGAAATATAATCACAAACTTAGCAACACTCGCTAATATATAGGAGCCTATATTGTGTGTTAATGCTAAACACCTTATTAAATGATGCTCAAGATTTTAATAACAGATCTATTATCTTACAATCCCGTGAATTCAATAAATAGCGATATTTATATATTGATAATGTTGTTAATAGGATCCTTGAAACTCAAAATTATGGTGATTATTGTGAGCTTAGATTTTAAAACTACTGCGACAGCAGCAAAATAGCAATGATAATAATGATTGTAATTTGTTATATTGAAATGAAGGAGCCTAGAAATAAACGGATGTAGCATGTTGCGTAGGGTAAAACACCAGCATATAAGCTGATCCACAGGTTTGTTGGACATTGGCCAACCTTCGCTTGAGCTGACGGTAAACTTGCGCGCTTATAGGTCAATGTCAGGACAATTTTATGATCCCATGGGAAATATACCTCCATCAATACGCCGCCAATGATGTGGAGATTATAAGACGTTTTTCTTGATGACGTTTTTGGTTGATGCTGTACTCACTTGCTCATGATGCGGTTGATGCTGTGCACTAACTTGCTCATGATGTAGTTGATGCTGCATTCACTTTCTCATGATGTGGTTGATGCTGTACTCACTTGTTCATAAGGTGGTTGATACTGTACTCACTTGCTCATAATGTGGTTGATGCTATGTTCGTCGGTCTTGGACCTCTGGACCAGTCGCTCGTTCTCCGTGTGCAGGGAATCGTTGCTCTCCTGGAGCAGCTGTACTTGGATCTCCAGGTCGTGGATTCGTTGCTTGTATTCCTCCACCTGACGAGTGTTAAGGCAATAAATAATTAATTAATTAATAAAAATAGGTAATTGATAAACAAATAATTAATAATATGATGCAATTATTACACGGTTAAGATGGTAATTTCTTGTTATGATTATTATAAAGGGATCCTTATTGCTATTTTCATCAACAAAACACTGTACAGAAGTGCTGCAATATGATCAACGTCAACCCATCTCGGTAAAGTTAGTAAGCACAGAATTAAGATGGAGACATGGACAAGCGTCAAGCATTCTAGCTAGGCCCCAGTCAAAATGATTTGCTGTCGAAGTCATAAAATTGTATCAGCATAAGCGATTAGATCGGCGATTTTTAATGAAATTTTAAGGAAATTTGTGTTTTTTATTACGTCATCATATACGTTTACATAACATAACGTGTCTAAGCATGAAACTTTACGCTATTTTATTCAAGTGGACAGTGGTCCGTGACGACTTGACGAGTTTTATTATTGTGCACAGCAATATATGCTATAAATATGGCATAAATACTTTAATTATATAAATCATAAATATTCTAATTATTCAGATATAAATTGCATAAAACGTTGCAAAGCATTCAGGATATCTTCTGGCTGAAACAGATTATATTAAATATTGCAAATTAAGTTTTCAATGGAAGAGCCATAAAAAGTTTCAATTTTAAATCTTGAATTACGATAAAATGAAGATAATATCTGATACTTCGCTATGATGCTTTACGAACTTAATTATCAAAATTCGATTTACCAATGTTTACAACAATTCGGTCACTGGTTAAATATAGGTACCCCACACTACATTTGATAAAGCACCATATTACATCATGATGAGCAAAGACTTCCGTGAAAAGATAAAATACACTGTGATGCACAGTTTATGTAATCGCTAAATAAACTTCAGCTTGATAGCAAGTCATGTCAGTGATAAAAACTATATCACAGTTTTCAATTCAATTCAACTATAAGTTTTTACAGCAAAAGTAAAGATAACAATATATTTTCTCAGACTCAAACTTATATATTTGGGGCATCTTGGTTGTGCTGAGGGCCAGCACCAAGTCAAATCTGACCAATATTATATCATTGAAGGATACATGAAAATAATACAAACGCTTTGGAATCAAAGAAATGTTGAAGTGATCTGCTGTTAAACCCAGTGATTTAAATGAATATTCTGCCTATTTTTCACTACAAAATGCACTATTCAAGCATTGCACATCCGTAGCAAACATGGTATAATTTACACCCAAACTTTTCTACCAAGCTGGTAAAGTACCCTTGAAGGTGTATAACAGGTCATGTACAGATAATGGACGGTTTGATAAAGTGACGTCATCATCATGGTTTACTGTGCATGATTAACGACGTGGTACCGTCCATTTTAAGCACATGACCTTTTTAAAACATTAAGCCATGCAATTTTAGGGACGCAAAACAAACACATACTTCTTCGAAGCAGATGGCATAACTTTCATAGAACTCCTGAAATGAAGATGACTCTCCTTCACTTAGGGGTAACAGTTGAATGAGTTTATAAGTTACTTACATCTGCTTTCAGATGTTGAACTGATATTAGGATAAATTAGTTTGACAGAAAAATGAAAATATAATACCAATAATAACATTATATTATACTATGTTAATGGTAAATTTTGTTTAAGTCAGCACATATATCAGCAGAAATTGAAGCAGAACCTCCAGTCAACAGATTTTTCACTAGAGTCGCTTAGCATTCATAGCAACAAAATATGTAGGACATAGAACTTAATTACCTTTGTAAAGATTGTGAGTTAGTCTCAATGAATAGGCAAAACGTCGCTTGCATATTAATTACTTATTTTCAAAGTATAACTTGATAGTTATAGACTGCAGGCTATAGAGTATAAATTTTTAATTGTATAAATTTACGAATTAAGAATCATGGGGTTGATATCTTTACCTCTTTGTGAGCTGACTCTAGTTCATTGTTTGATAGTTCCAACTTCTTCTCATAGTCCCTACTGCCCATATTCCGAGGCATCTCATACTCCATCAATTCCTGTAAGAACCAGGCTAAATTCTATATAGGGATTCTTGATACCTCTTGTCACAACTGACAACACATTACAAATTATAATTCTGAGTTGGTGCCTAATCACATAGAGCACCATAATTTTGAACATATAATTGACATCATAATTCATATTATATAAATTTTCAATTGATCTAAAGTATATTATAAGCTACCTGAATGCATTGCATGACACCAGTTTGAACATGTTCCTCCAAGCCCATGATCTTCTTAATGTGGTCTTCTTTCTCATCACAGTGCACAGCACAACCTAGTACCAACTGGAGTAGTCTACCTGTAACAGGTCTAGAAATAATATCAGGGGATCAGAGGAATTAAATTATTGAATCAGATATCATTTTCAATTGAATTAGATATGATTGAACATCAGTAGATACTAATTTATTCAATTTGATGATATATAGTATATACTGTTATTAAGATGATCTTAAAACTTAAAGTCTCAATAACTAAACAATATAAACTTCATGGGGCTACAAGAATGCTGTCTGAACAACATAGCCACAAGAGTTGGTTTGCTGAGCAAAATTTACCTAGATGCTCCTCATCAGCCTTTTCTCCAATAAAATTACAGTCTGGCATAGGGAAGTCCACAAGATCAAGTTCCAAAACTTCTTGATAGTAATCAAGAATGGCATTCTTGATTTTACGCAGATTGCTGACCTTTAATCTCCAATTATCACTGACATTTTCTTTAAGGCCTTCTCTCAGCTCAAACCAACATGGTGATATCTGATAAGTATTGAGTCAGAAGAAATTAAAGGTTCCTCATATATATGGTAGTTCAAGTGGGTTAAGAATTTATTCAGTGATTAATAGAATAACATAATAAGGATTTGAGTGACTCATCACAATATTGAACATATTGAACATCAATAATAATACATTCAACAATCATTAATAGAAAAATACCTGATTTAGAACAGATGACAAAACCAATCCATCTGTAAGGTCTTCTGGAGAAAATGTAGTGTTATCTACTGCATCAAAAGTGCCAAGCCAAACAAGAAGGCTGTCACATATGTCACTTGGCATGGGTCATGCACAGCTGTAGTAACTCAGTTGAGTAACGTTAATTATAGTCCAGAACAATGAAGTATCTTCTTTGAAGAACAAATACAGTCATCTTTGTAGTCAATGAAGTAGTACATTATTTTATGTTAGGATGATCAGGTTACTAGGACATAAAGTATACGCAGCAGCAATGTCCAGCAAATGCCAAAGTTATGGATATGAAAGCATTAATTGCGCCAAAGAATCCAAAAACCAATCAACAGACAGCCCTCAGAAATAAATCATCATAGAATGGTAATGTGATGACAATTGGATAATCGAAAATTGAATTGTGCACACAGAAGGCTTTAAAGCAAATTAATTAATCAATTATTCTACTTAGTTGTACCCACGATATAACCTGCTCCTTATTGTAAGCCCGATGAACAATATATAACTCACGATTAGATAAGGGGGGGGGGGAGTGTCACTGTCCCAATTGTCCCAATTGTCCCTGTCCCAATTTACTTTTTTTTGAGTTTGGGACTGGTTTTTGGGACAATTGGGACAACTGGGACATTTGGGACAATTGGGACAAACAAAAAGTTGAAAAAATCAGCCATTTATCATTTTTGACATTGATCTAAGTTTTTCTATCATTGAAGTATTGAAATGAAAGTTATATTCCTACTACTGAAATTTAAATTGAAAGTAGTACATATTCCCACCCTGGCCAGGGCGGTAACCCCCCGCGGAAATAAAAAAGACTGGCCAGGGTATATATTAGACGAACGAGTGTCACAGGGTGATAGCATAATATATAATAAGATATAAGATAGATCATGATAATTGGGAGCAAATTTGGAAAGCCGAGATGTCAAGAACGGGAAATGGTAGAGCCATGATCGAGGTCAGGTTTTGTTGATCTAAGATGGGAAAATGTTATAGGCTATGAGAGAAGTTCTGGTGACGTCATTTTCACGTCATTATGACGTCATCAACTTAGCGAAATTTTATTGCTTTTTTAGCGAAAATAGGCCCTTTTTGAGCGCATTTTTCACCAAGAAGGAAAGGCGGTAGCTCAAAAATTTTGAAAAATCGTTAGTTGGAAATTTAAAGAGCTTTCAGAAAATCATATGGATCATTGGGCTATCTCGATTTTTCATCGAGATATACGCGATTTTCTAAGGTACGGTGAAAAATCAATTTCAAAATTCTAGGAGAAAAACTTAAACGAGTGATATGTCAAGAACTGCAGCTTATCTTGAGATGAGACCGGTCAAAGTGTGTTGTACTAACGGGAATTGTCTTATAGGCTATATGGGGAAGTTGGTTTGAGCTTATTTGGGTGCTGTGATGACGTCATCAAAATCATAAAACCACTAAAATAGCGTATTTTGTGATAGAACGCTATTTTGCGCTACTTTTACATCTCCATAGAGTTTTCATCGGATTATGTGGGTCCGAATAACGGGGGTCCGAATAACGGGGGGTCCGAATAACGGGGGTCCGAATAACGGGGGTCCGAATATCGGGGGTCCGAGTAACGGGGGTCCGAATAACGGGGTCGAATAACGGGGGTCCGAATATCGGGGGTCCGAGTAACGGGGGTCCGAATAACGGGGGTCCGAATAACGTGGCTCCGAATAACGGGAAAATATAGGATGGACTAGTGAAGCACGTGAGTTCACGCGGACGTTTTGTAGAAATTAGGGGATTTGAAGAAATTGATATTTACGCAGGATTTTCGACTTGATTATGTTGAAATGAGTTTAAATACGACTAATGCACATGAAATTAGATCTGGTTGCCATATTTTAGCACGTGAGTACACACGGACGTTTTGTAGAAATTAGGGGATTTGAAGAAATTGATATTTACACGGGATTTTCGACTTGGTTACGTTGAAATGAGTTCAAATACGACTAATGCACGTGAAATTAGATCTGGTTGCTATATTTCAGCACGTGAGTACACACGGACGTTTTGTAGAAATTAAGACATATATCAATTCTAGTAATTCCAAGTTAGAATAACTTAGTTTTGGACTTCCTCAGGGTGATTTATGTGGGTTAGACTTGCGTGTGGGCTAGTAACGTGGATTTGGACTAAGTGAGGGCAAGTTAGGTGGGCTCAAACTGCGTTTGGGCAAGTTACATGGGTTCCAACATAAATCCGTCAAGATATCACCACCAAAACCGTTGGACGGTTGGTCTAGTAACCCCCCGCGGGTTTGGATGTGACAACGGAACCTGAAAAGGTCCAAAATGGACTGAACACATCCAAACCAGCGGGGGGTTACTAGACCAACCGTCCAACGGTTTTGGTGGTGTTTTTGGTTGTGTTTGTTTGCGAAACAAAATCATTTGAGCCCCAGTTGTCTCTGTCACTTTTGTCCCAATTGTCCCAAATGTCCCATTTGTCCCAAATGTCCCAATTGTCCCAGTCTGCATCCACTTTTTGAATCCCATTTGGTCCATTTTCTCTGTCCCATTTGTCCCATTTGTCCCAAATGTCCCAATTGTCCTAGTCTGCATTCACTTCTTTGAGTCCCATTTCTTCCATTTTCTCTGTCCCATCTGTCCCAAATGTCCCATTTGTCCCATTTGTCCCAATTGTCCCTGTCCCAATTCACTTTTTCTTGAGTTTGGGACAATTGGGACAGTGACACCCGATAAGGTATGGAATGATAAAAAGTTAAAACTGACAATAATAATGTTGGAGAGTTCTATGGCTTGGTTTTCACAAAGATGAGTTCTACAAAGAATGACGTTTAATTGAGTCATCAAACCCCTTTGTCAAAGCATAATAAAAATTATATTATAATAAAACTTTATCAGACAATAATTTTCTCCACGATACATCGCATCAATAGGGGGGAAAAATCTCCGAAGAGAGTAAAATATTATATAGCTTGAGGAAGCACCAAACATCCATGATGGATGGTGTATCACAATAACAGAATCAAATACTTAATTATAAACTAATAAAATCTGATATCAATCAATATTATCTGATTCAAGGTTTAATAGGGAAGGAGAGTGATGATAAAAAAGGTAAGGAAAATACTTAGATGCAATTCAATTATACTTAAATATATCTGAATTAAAAATCTATCAAATTATAAAAACACCCGATGTTAGAATCTATTATGATAGCCAATAAACCCATATTTTAATGTCAGTGTCAAAAAGTAGGGTGCAAACATCCAAACAATGATATTATATGCCTTTGCAATAAAAAAAAAACACACAATTCAATAAAGTAGGACTAGCATCCCCAATAAATTAGTAATCAGTTTTAGGTATAAGATTTAGATCAAGTCTATCCATTTCTGAGGTTTTACCATTGGGCTCTGCAAAATTCTTGCCTTAACCCTTCAAACAGCAAAAATAACCCTTCAAACAGCGAAATAACAAAAAGTCAAAAATATAATAGAAACAAAATATCAGACATGCGAACCTTATTTAATATTTTATACTTTTGCTAAAATTAATGAGTACTGCAGTCTAGACGCGCGCAGCTACAGTTGTCAGTTGACAGTTGTTTATTCATATCATCGACACATCATTGTTCTTACCAGATCCCTAGTTTTTCGTGCGCGAGCGCGGCGTAGCTTATAGCTCCTTGCAATGCAATGCCTTTGGTTCCTAAGCCCGCGCAACTGACTCGCTGACGCAAGCCGCGCAGCAGCTTGCGCTTGCGTCAGCTAACCGAGCGGCGCGCGGCGCGTCGCTCGGAATTGAAGGGTTTATCAACGATAGACATTAACGCCCTTGGTTTCACTATAATCAGAGCTCTGCCGACCTGGCGGCCCTTTTTGCGCGCGGCGCTCGTTGTCCTTTCATTCTTCAAAAGAAACTTCCTTTAACCAGGGGTGTCGCGTCGTCTCGAAACGAGCATGGCGCGGCGCGCGCGTAAAACTAGGGATCTGGTTAGAGGAAAAAAACGATGATCGACGCACACCTAGACCTATGTGGGCTTAAAAAATGGTTAGGAAGGCTTGGGAAAGCGGTGCCATGCTGGCTTGCCGCGCCGCGCACTGCGTGCGCGAAACCAGGGCGCTGGTTATAGCAAGACGGATAAAACGTATAAATTTGGTGGGAATTGTTTTGGTTTGTCCATTTCAATTTCTACTGACAAAAAGTACAGAAAGTGCAGATTTTAAATCCAAATATGGAAAACTTTGCCAGTCCACCATTTGTGTTTAACAAATATTGCCTGGCCCCCTTTGATTTAAAATATGGGTCAGACAATGTCTGGGAAATTTGTGCAAGTGTAGACTAGGGTAATATCCTACATTTTTCCTTTTCTCTTTCTTCCTAGTGTTGAAACTATAGCTTCCAGTGCAGAATACAGTTTGATAGTTTATGGGTATTCATATTTATTAGTAATACAAGTTTTCATGTGATTGGTTTGAATATTCGGATGGATGATTTGTCAAAATTATTTTATTCTTTTCTAATCTATTTAGTTCCAACATAGGTTAGTGAAGAACATTTGTTAAGTTTTTGTTAGTAGAAAATACAATTCCTGATTTCCCTTTGATTGCTCAAGTCAATATTAATAAAGAGCTATGGTAAATATTTTGACATAACTGTGATTTCTGACATAAATCCTAATGTGTATATATCCTAATGTGTATTGTATGGTGTGAATTTAGATTGTATTGATCCACTTACGAATGAAATTTCTGCATATTCATGTCTTTGCAAAAAACATTCTTATCTCTTTTTACATTGCTTGTATCAGGAATCAATGATTGACCTTTATCAAATATTTCAGTTTGAACAACTTTTGACAGCTTTTTTTGAGGTTGTAGTCATGTACTCTATTTGAGAAGATTATCAGAAATAAGGATTGTTAAAAGCTGTGGCGTTTCTTGAGAGCCTTGCTACCGAATGAGCTCATTCCCTGAAAACTATGATGTCTTTGAAGAGTTGGGGAAGTAAGTTTCTCATTTTGAACTTCACTTATTTGATTATACCTATTAGAATTCTGTGCAATTTATGAGTAACTGTTTGAAGATTTCATATGACTTTCTGTATCATAAAACTCTGTCTCACAACATTTACCTACTCCTATCTCAGGGGATCATTCAGTGTTGTTAAGAGATGCACACACAAAGCTACTAAGAATGAATATGCTGTGAAGATAGCTCATGTCAGCTATGCAAATGAAAAAGGTTAATGTCTTATGCAAGACTTTTTACTCAATATACCACTCTTGGAATACTTGAAAGTTGAAACTCTTCATAAAAACAATGAAATATTTTTCATTCTTACTCTATCTTATTCTTCAGCAATTCGTCGTATTGAACGAGAAGAAAGGATTTGTAGGAAATTGGATCATCCTAATATTGTCCGTCTTCATAATGTTTACACAGAGAAGGAAACCCGGTACCTGATATTTGATCTGGTTACTGGGGGAGAGCTTTTTGAGGAGATCTGTAATAGGAAGTACTTCTCTGAAGCAGATGCCAGGTATTTTACCAATAATACTTCTCATCATGATACAAATAATGTTGAGTCCCGATGGGGCAAGCCATTATAAGGAACAGTATAACATACTAATGCTGTACCCTCTAAAAGGGATGAACATAACATTTCATATGAAAACCACTCATTTATGCCGTTTCACAACAAAAATAATCCAGAGATATACTTACTTGCTAGCAGTTGCAGTATTACCTACTCAAAGTAAAGTTTTCATATTTTTAACTGAAATTAGTCGCTATCATTGGTCCTTGAAAGTTATTATCATTGAAATATTGTAAATTATCAATTCAGTATTTGAGGATTTCAGAAAAGCTAAGAAAAAATGAAGTAAAAAAGCATACTCATGAAGTAAAAAAAGTGCACTATAATTTGTTATAAATTCATTGCTTCATTGTATGAACTTGCCTGAGACTAGCTCATACCAATGAAAGCCTCCTTTGTCTTCTAATTGGTTTCTAAATAGTGATGATGATGTGGTAAAAGTGATGCAATGACATATTAGACCATGACTCCATGACATAAGTAAACTATGATGTCAAAATAATGGCATCAATAACCCATGGTACCTAAGACTGAAACCAATTATGATTCTGTTACAGTGTGTGTATGCAGCAGATATTGGAAAGTGTTCAGTATTGCCATGGTATGAATGTGGTGCACCGTGACATAAAGCCTGAAAACCTCCTTCTTTCTTCCAAGAACAAGGATGCTAAGATCAAACTTGCTGACTTTGGGTTGTCAGTTGAGGTTTCGAATGAAAAGACATACTGGTTCGGTAAGTTGTCTTGATGAAATAAGAGACTTTTATATTATGACAGTTTCAATTTTCATGTAGTAGCTATAGGTATGTCCATATATGGGTTGAAGGTTTGCATAAAGCAACTTTATAAACTGTGATTTTGACATGACACTTTTAATAAAATATATGCAATTCTTGACATCTTTATGATTGAATTGACCCGTATTATAATGTTTATAGCACACACACAAAAATCTGTCATCAAGTCACTATAACCTCGCTACATGACATTTAATAACCGAGGTTTGTTTTACTATTACGGACAAATTGTTGAAATTCTCTTAGATATCCTCTATGTGATGTGGACAGGTACAATTATTGTCTAATATGAAAGGCGTTCTAGCTTACCCAAAAGTCCTTTCGACATTGCCCTATCAACAATCAAGTTTTCCATCAAATTGTGCGATGATTGGTCAATGCCATGAATATTTAGGGGTCCTACAAAAAAGCTTTTACACTGATGAATCATTAAATCACTGATATCAATGTAATCGGTGATTTTAAATTAGGTAATACATTGAGAATTCAGCGAAGATTTTAAATTTAAAATCTTATAAAACTTTATAAACTTATTATGAACCTTTGTACTCAAAGATTGTTATCAGTATGGTTCGTGACTGTGATATCGTGACTAAGTACTGTTCTGTTACTTAACAAAGTCGCATTAACTTCATAATGGGGCAGAGATAATGCAGAAAGTAATTAATTTTGTCGATCTTCTTTTCATTTTGAGGGCTCGATTTACAACACAGTTTGCATAGATCTTTCACTTTGGCTCGGTGCAGTGCGAATCAATTACAATATTACAGTAACATAAATACTAAAACACAGTTAAGATTCTTCCTCCTCTTATTTCAATCTTTCAAATAGAAAATGGATTTGCTGATTTAGAACTGCCCACAAAAGAGGCAACACCCCTACAGGGGTGGTTTTAATCAAATCAAAATTAATTTTTCATGTTTTTCATATACCCATACACCTCTATAGATAAGACTTTGGATATAAGACCCCTCTCAAAACCCTCTCTCCCCACAGGGTTTGCGGGTACGCCCGGCTACCTCGCCCCTGAAGTAATCAAGAAGAACCCGTACGGAAAACGAGTTGATCTCTGGGCCTGCGGTACGTAAGATTTTAAATGATAATATTCGTAATTGGTGGCATTGAGAAAATGATTTACGATGAGATAGTAACATTATAGTCGTAGAAATAAATTTACATTCGAACTTACTGCAGGTAAGGTATTTCGCAAAATCTGAGATTCTGAGTTTTGATAAGATTCAAATTTTTTAGTACAGGAAATCTAAAAAACTTCGAAAGAAGACCCAATCTTTAACTTTCAGCATTCTCCATAGCCCCAATGATTAGTTTCATGACATATAAATTTTTGGCGCTACACCCAAGGTCTTGATTTTCTGCTCCCTCAAAAAGTACCTTCATTGATTTTACAATGTTCACATGTCACGAATCATGGTGACTACCACTGACAGGTATTGCATCACATTTCATGGATTTATTGTAAGATTTCACTTAGCTGTGCAGCACAATTAATATGGTATTATATCCACCTGAGGTCACGCAACACAAGCCAGACAGTGATTCATGATTAAATATTTCAATAAAGTACTAATATCATTATTTCTTTATTATAATGTGGATCATTAATAATAATACGGGGGTGAAAGCAACATGACTCTAGGAGGGAAGAATATATTATGTATTTATGTTCTAATCGACGGAATCTTTATAAACTTTACAAAACCACTTTATGGATTTATGGAATTATAAATGTGAGGTAATGGCAACCTTGCACTGATGATGCTTCTGATGATGCTTCTAATAAGAACTAAAGTACCTATTCCTACTTAGCACCTCGTTTGTTTTATTTAAGGTTTTGTGAAACTCGGAAATTAACAGTGGCTTATTATTAACGAAATCTCCCACAAGTATAAATTACTGTCATAACATCACCAATATTAGTACTGTAAACCATGATACTGACGTCATTGCCGAGAGAGCTAGTACTTTAATAATAATCACACCGTCAGTTTACAATGCCCCATTTATGTGTAGCAATTTATACTGATTTGCAGCTGTCACACCTTGCAGATTACTAAATTAGCAGATTAGATCATAGCCATTGTGCACTGGATTCTGTCATTTCTAGAGCTGGAGATGCTTGTGCAATAGATTATGAAATAGGTACCTACTTAAGTAGGACAATCAGGTCCATTATTGGGATCATTAAAGAATTAATATAAGGTATCATTTTGTCATGCGGTACGTAGACCTGAAATTAAAAATTATTGAAATATTGGTTGTCCTGTTCTGAAGTAAAGAAGAGTACTGTTAGTATTTTAAGAAAGATGAATAGATTTGCCTTTCTTGAAGAAAAAATAGGTCAGTCATAACATCGAGCAGGGCAAATCTTTGTTAAATATGGAGATTGAACCTCCTACTGTATTTCAGCGACTGATACCTGTGATATTCCACGAATTTAGAAATGTGTCATTTAGAAATGTGTGATCAGCTAAAATCACAGATGAAAATCTTTTGATACTTTATAACCTCATATTTCCTTTGTGTAATATTCCACTGAAAAAGAAAAATAAGTATATTCCAAAGCACTACTGGTTTGGAATATAGAGGTAATTACGTCTAGTAAAACTAGAGTCTGTTGAGCGGGTTGCACAGGGGAACTGCTTGGTGTTCGTCATCAACGCCCCATGGTAAACCCTGATAATGACGTCACTTTCATTCGCAGATCGCTCATTGTGACCGGCAGTCGTAATACGGTATTCCACGTACACTCTATAATATAGACATTCCATTTCAAGATAATTGGTAAAATACGGAATTTTATTATATATCGATAGTTTTTTCTTGCTTATTAGATAAAAAAAGGCTGAACTTTTTCCGTTTTTTTGTGCTGAACTTAAGAAATAAATTCGAAGAAATGTTGCAACAATTTGTTGTATCAGACAAGCACATAGACAGGTTAATGATCTTTTCATCATTAGGTAGGTATCGGTCGCACGAGCGAATGTCACTGACACAATTGTGACACAAGTGTCGCACTCGGATTGTAAATCTAGATCAAATATCTAGTTATCTACTTTTAGTTGGTAAACAGATCTTGTCATCAAGATCAAAACACAAAGACATGAGTTGGTCGAATCACTGCAACTTTGTACTGTCTTTTGTTATTTGCAGATCAAATAACCCATTTAAGCATTTTGTCTTAGCTCATTTAAGCATTGAGCGTGTGACTTCATTATATAGATTTAGAATGGGGCATTTCAGGCAGCCAATCTTCTAATTTTGGGGTTTACCAGGTTTTGCTTCACCTCAACTCCAAATCACGTATAAGCAGAGTTTTATATTCGTCATAAAATCAGTCAAGAATCCTACATTCAATGTTCCTATAAGCAGAGTAAATGCTAAGACGTCTGAAATAGACATCTAGACACTCAGATCACGATCCATCAAGTGCATAAGTGCATAACCTTAGTAATTACAATGCTTGACTTAGTTCATGCCTTAACTATGTTGATGTCTTGAATAAGTTCACGTTTACTTTAGCACTTTGATCAAGTTATTTGCGTACCTAATTGGTACGTTTAACTTGATCAAAAGATCAAAGTACCACTGCAGACGTAGACTTATTCAGTTCTTTATTCGAGATTTCTCCAATTTCATCGGTACTACCCATGAAATTTGAGGTATGAACTTAGTACAAAGCTAGGAGCTGTATCGGAAATGACCTTCACGTACACTCGCCGAGTACGAATATCAAACCCCCGTGCGTAAAATAGGCGGTTCAAAGTCATCAACTTACCACATTGAGCTATGATAATGACGTCATCTTGTCCGCCTACTTCTCGTGTGCGCAGGTAATAAGTTGTCGTGAGCGATGTCTTATGGTTTAGACGTACCTTGGTACACCAAGTAGTGATACGTAATTAGCGCGCACTTTAAGATGTGCGCACTTAATTAGTGCACTCTTAAAGATGTGCGAACCTGATTAGTGCACTCTCAAAGATGTGCGCACCTAATTAGCGCGTACATAAGATGTGCGCACCTAATTAGTGCAATTTTTTAGCATAAACTTAATGCTATATACTATTCATGCTATGCGCAGTGCGCACAGAATAAGTGCGAGTTTTCCAAAATATTAAAATCGCCCCAATTAAGTGGTAATTGACGTCGGAGGTCGGATCGTCTATTGTTGCGTTCGTAGAATAGAAAATCATTGAGAAAATTGTTTTGATTTAGCAGTTCAGGCTTTCATAAAGGCATGAATCATATACCTACCTACTTACCCAATTCCTACAATCTCCAAATTTTAGAGTAATGATAACATTATTATCACGTTAACTCGGGAAATTTCCTCAGAAATTTAGGAATCTCCTGTCATTAATTCATAAAATCTCCTCTAACTTCAAGAAATTTCTTCTTTCATTACAAATAATTTCCTCTCTGCTTTAACCCTTGCTAGCCATCCCTAGTGCGCGCGTATGTGTATGTTTGTGTGTGTTTGTTCATTACGAACATGCTCCTAATTACGTAATCATATAATTACATGATATTAGTCAGGGCATTAGTCGCTTCCACCGTCCTTTACAAGTCACGTATATTCGAGTATATCCGAGCGAGAGTTGGGAATATGGCGTCATTGTCATAGCTTGAAATAGAGCGAATTGATGACGCTGAATCGCAAACTAATATCTATACTGTGAAGAGTAAATCAATATGCGAAGAGATCTCACCAACCAAAGAAGAAACAGACGGAATGAGATTGATCAATGGAATGAAATTGATCAATGGAACATGCTTAAACGGAGTTCTTATAAACTTCCTTACAAGGAGAAACGAATTTGTATGTGGCTTATAAGTGGTGAATCTGAAGAAAATAAAGTGATTGGAGAACGAAAAAGCAAATATGAGGAGAGATGAAAGTGAGGAGGGATGAAAATCAAAAATGAGGACCAGAGGACGGAGAAAGGAATTGGAAACAGAGTGGAGGTGAGGTAAGGTGACAAGAAATTGTGGTAGGTGAGTTCTTTAACAGGAAAAAAGTTCAATTGAAATGTGGCTTTTTTTTTGGTGCAAAACTGCGGGACCACACGCCACCGCTTTTCAAAATAAGAGGTGAGATCAATTAGGGAGAGGTAGAATTGCAGAAACTCATCCTGTTTCTTGTTGCGTGATCGAATATTATTAGGCATAATTGCGATTTTTCATCTTTGTCAATTATAACAGAGAGGAAAACTGTGACAATTGATTCCTGTGATGAGATCTCCAATACCTATGTCCGATGTGCAGTGTGCACAATCTCATAATACCACTAAATATTACAGCAGCAGCAGCTGCAATGACGACATTATCATGGTTAAGAATGGTGAATTAACAACGGGTCATCGCCCATCACCCACCCGTTCCATTTCCTGCCTGAACGGTGTATTAATAATCATGAAATCGGTCTGATAATTACTAAAATACCTTGGTATAATTGACTCGATTGCAGCTGCAAGCATAAATATAGCCGGCGGAGGTTGATGTCAGTAGCATGAATTAGCGTGGTGAAATAGTGACGTAATGCGGCCTAATTAATATTGATATTTGGTATAACTGTGGTGTACCGGTGTAGGTACTTGTTAAATGATAACGGGTTATCCTGGTATTTGGTTGGTAACTGGCAAACATTTATATGGAAAATAATACGGTACTTTGGTACTTTGATAGTCATACTTCCCTACTTCCTTTCTAAAGTTTAAGATGATAAGTTCTCCCCAGATTAAAGGAGAGGAATGAAAATATCAAAGCTTCGTGAGCATAAACTTCTAAATTTCTCAGTACTCTTAATTTATTCAAAAGTGCGATTGTGTAAGACCTGCAATATTAAAGTGTGCACTAATTCAGATTGTGTTCTCAAATCGTTTTGTTCCTTTTAAAACTCGCACTAATTAAGTGCACAATGTGCACTTGTTAAAGCACTTGTTGGAACTTAATGTTGGGCACTTAATGCGTTAATGTACACTCCATATCATGCTATGCGCACAAATTATAGTGCAAGTTTTCCGAAATCGCACTAATTAACTAATTAAGTGTCGCGCTGTTAATTCAAGTGTACTATCCACTGTTCAGTTCGCTGCTGTCATGCAGTAAACGCTACACACACATACACACTCTAGCCCACATCACTTTCACCATGATTTATTCAATACATCCTCTATAATATCTCCATAATATCTTGCAATAGGAAGTTGGGAGTGACGTCATTATCATGGCATAAAATGGTGTATTGATGACGTCACATCACCCGAGCAGCATCCGCTAAAATATAGCAAATACAGAGCCAATGTATAATAGTGCAGTGAAACATGTACAGCAATGTACTTTGTAGAGGTATAGTGGTTATTGTATATAGCCGTAACAGGGCAGCATTGAGATGTATCTTGGAGGATGTCAGACGAGGCAAAGCTGAGTTCGATGTCAAAGATATGCATCAAAATATTAGGGAACCTCGTGATATCCTGAGTTAGATGTCATCATATCGAGCATAGGTGCGCTCTAACGTCAGTCAACTCTGACATTAGTCAACTCTGACATTAGTCAACTCTGACACCAGTCAACTCTGACACCAGTCAACTCTGACACCAGTCAACTCTGACACCAGTCAACTCTGACACCAGTCAACTCTGACACCAGTCAACTCTGACACCAGTTAACTCTGACACCAGTCAACTCTGACACCAGTCAACTCTGACACCAGTCAACTCTGACACAAGTCAACACTGACACCAGTCAACTCTGACACCAGTCAACTCTGACACCAGTCAACTCTGACACCAGTCAACTCTGACACCAGTCAACTCTGACACCAGTCAACTCTGACACCAGTCAACTCTGACACCAGTCAACTCTGACACCAGTCAACTCTTCAACTCTGACATCAGACTTCTTCTGACACCAGTCAACTCTGACACCAGTCTACCCTGACACCAGTTTACCCTGACACCAGTCTACTCTGACACCAGTCAACTCTGACACCAGTCAACTCTGACACCAGTCAACTCTGACACCAGTCGACTTCATAGCGTGAAGTGTGCATTAACAATGTAAGTTAAATAAGAAAATTTAACTTACTAAGTTTGCACAATGCACATCTTCACAACTTCACACCAATAATGTGTCGAACATATTTTGTGTAGCTCTGATAGTTTGACGCCAGTCACCATGGTTCACCGGACCACGTACCAAAATGCCCTGATATTTCCCTTCACAAATATTTATGTGGGACAATAATTCTGGGGATCGAATTTATCTGGCACGAAAATGTGGGGATTTTTCGTGAAATCCTCAAATTTCATTCCCCTTAAATATATTTCATTCTGTATAAAAGTTCCAATAAATAAACTTTTCGGACTTCTTCGGATATTTTCTGCATTTTCCTGGTCGATATTACCTGACTTCCCGTTTTTCTGACTGGAGCGGACAGATCATATATACCTAAACCAACTTCTGATTTATCACAAACAACCATCGACATGACATCATTTCCATGATAAAAAGTTGACATTAGATAACGACCCTTATATATATCGCTCCAGCATATGGTCTTTATACCCTAGATGCGACTCCATATGTCACATACCTCACTATATACAAATATATAAGTGCTGTGGCGGGGATACAGCTCAAATATAGACGCTGAAAATAAGTAAGCGGTCGCAATGACGTCATCAACATTGTGCGCGCTGCCAAATATCGTAGATAACAACCGCCTATTTTTGGTGAGGAGGGCATGGCACTGTACGCTGAGATGTACCATGACTTCTAGGCGGTCGAGAGTAACGTCATTATCAGAGGTCAGAGTGGTGAGTTGATGACGTCACATGACCTCAACCCGTCTTGTTAGTGAGTTGCAGCTGTAGCTATGTGTCGTGTATATACAGTCTTAAGTATCGAGCAAACCAATTAGATGAAATATAGTTCTCCCATGGATGATGCAATATATATGGAGAAATATATATGATAGCTTGCTGAGTTCTTGTCGACATAGTATTTATGTGGAACGAAGTTTGAAAAAATCCAAAAAAATTTCGATTCAAAGAAATATCGTCCCACATGATAAATATGTTTCGTAATTATAGTCCTGAGCTCAGGCGACAGAGTTAGGGACACACACACACACATATATATAAACACAAACAGATTTATACCTAAAATACACTGACAAAATTCATAAAATCAACTAAAAATCTCCTGTTATAAAATTGAAAAACCACTCGACACCCAATAGCAGCAGTCCCTAATTTCTTATTCAGGCTCAAAAATGTGCAATATTTTGATTGACAATGAAACTGATATTTGATTGACAACGATTAATAGTAATTCCACACAAACACTGATGGTACCATGTATTTGGAAATAAAAACCCAGGAACCAAAATATTTGTAAGAAAGTACTTGAAATTATGCGGAAGTTGATCGTCTACATCCTCTAACATGGGGCGCAAAGGTGACGCGTCCAATGTGGAACGTTGCGCCGCGCGCGAGGGTCACATCCTACGGGCTTCACATAAATCCGGACTAAACTCCCTGAGGGAAATAGTTTGTTTCTCACTACGTTAAACCATGATAATGACGTCACTTTCAACCTAATGCATTTATACAATCAATTGTATGATGACAAATTATTGAAAGTGCTGATTAGTAAAGCAACTTATTCACTACCTTTATCAAAAACGTGCTTTTCATTGCACAAGAGCTGTTTCAAATTCATCAAATTTATTGTACACATATTCATGAGTATATTTGAGCAACATGTGGGTATATTATGGCATCATATCCTCATATGCAGTTTGCAGCACAAGGAAACATGTTGCATGAGCTTTTGGGTACCAGTCACAGCATGACTTCTACGAGGTTATTGTCCTTCAAGTACTCAAATCAGTACTTCCCAGGCCACAAAGATGGATAAAGCTGAGTGTGATGACGTTATTATCAGAACTAAAAGTAGCGAGTTGATGACGTTGAATATTGCCTGTAACCAATGTCTAGGCTGTGTTCAACGTCATCAATTTGCTACTTTTAGTTGTGGTGATTACATCATCTCAACAGTATGTAGTTATCGTGTATGTACTAACTGGTTTGCAAGGGAGGTACGGAGATGTGAGAGAAAGTGAGGCGAAATGTGTGGCAAATGCCTTGGGAGAGAGTGAAATTTATGTGAATTTTGGGTGAGACGTGATTTGAATTTGAATGAAATTGGAGTAAAATTGTGAATTGTAGGTGAAATTTGAGTGGCGTTAGAGTGAAATGGGAGTAAATTGTGAATGAAATGTCAAATGTGAGTGAAATGTTTACAATTTAAACCAGTAATACGGCAAACGTGGAAATTCAAACGGGAGTCCATAACACTCGAATGTGGCTGAAAAGCGTATGAACTATGACCGAAAAATTAACATATTTTCATACTCCCATGACCGATAATTTCGATCTGAAGAACCGTTGTCATTTGTCCCACATGAACATGTCTCACAAGCTGGTATTTCAGTATGTCTAAGTATGTGTAACGTGTTCCATTTGTGCTGCTAAACTCTTGGTAAGTACAGAGTGCAAAGAAGCTATATTGTTTCGTATAATAGTAATTAGGCGAAATGGACGAGAGAAACTGGTGGCAAATTATGCGTTATTCGAGCTGGGCTCTTGGTGACAATTTCACCAGAATTCATAGTAATTATGTATGAGATGAGAAGATAATTTTCGGTCAGCTTTTCTAGATTTCCACTTATTCAACATTCAGTAAGGAGAGTAGCATATGACTCGTCTTAAAGAAGACGAGTTATCGCTGTTATCTATTATAACAGCGATGAAAACTTCAGAAGGTTCTTAATACTTAAATAATTTATGCCAACCATGAACCAACCGGAAGTCAGTTCGATGCAGATAGAGCAGCAAAGCGCTGGTTTTCCAATGTTTCTGCACTCTTGTAACAGAACTCAGATGTTAATATGTTATCATTTGACATTAGTGTAGCTAGAGTGAAGTAGAGTGTACAGTATTCGTGTTTTCTTCTCATAGAAAAAGTCTGTGACTCCGAAAAATGATGCAAATTGTATTGGATGGAAAAATTGAGTCACATACAGCTGCTGAAAATGGCTTCTTGAGAATTTTGAAAAATTATCTTCATGAATTCTAGGAATGGTTGTTTGAAAATTCTTATTAGTTAATTGCCTGATGGATTAAACAGAGATAAACTCTGATGGGAATTAAAGCAGACAATTAGCTCTCCAACCGTAGCTACACTTTTAAAATGGTGTGATCACCTGGACAAATTTTAATTTCTAATATTACGCCCGCAATGAACCATGAAAGGCATGAACGCACTAAAATTAAAGCCCACAGCAGTTTAAATTACCTCTCTCGTTCTTAATCAATATGGCTGTACTCCTTAAAAGCTTAAACTTCGCGCGCGAAAAGTAGGCGATTCAATTCGTCACCAACTTACTTCATTGAGTTATGATAATGACATCATCTTATACCCGCCTATTTCTCGTGTGTGAATTTAATTGTATGCACGGTTAAATTCTCCCCCTCTCCGTGGGTAAATTATTATGCCGTATATAGGGGGAATTTGGGGGATGGGGGATGTACCATAATAAATATTACGCAAGGAAAAGAGGCGATTCGACGTCATCAACGCACCATTTTAACCCCTGATAATGACGTCAGTCCTCACTTCCTTTCACGCGACATTGCAGTTGGTTGAGTACATAAGGGGAAAGCCTGTAATTAATATTACTATTTGCTGCCCTGCAATATAGAGGGAGTATGTATATATGTGTGTGGTACACCCGCACACATGCCGTACTGTGGTTCTTGGTGAGTTGGTGCTGAACAAGTGTTTCATGTCCTAGGGACAGAGAGGGTAGGTATCGTGGTTAGGAAGAGTCCCAAAGGACAGTTGTATCCAAGGATCAGGGTTGGAACAATTGTTTAACTTTCTACCAAATGTCCCACTTAATGCTATTACTGGGACAACTGTCCCACTTTATACTGAAACTGGGAAAATTATTCCAGCTTGTGTTAACTTTGGAAAACTGGGAAATCATGATGGTTAGGATCGGGTCAAATTGAGGGACAGAAAAAGTGTCCCTTATTTTGAATTTCTATTGTACATATCATAACTTTGTGGACTCATATTCTATTGCTTATCGGAGCTGGCAAGTACCGTGGCCCCGAAAAACGCAAATTTGAGACAAACCCAGGATCCTACAATATTGGGTTATCCCAAGGTATGGGATCCATGTATGGGAGGCTACATGTCATTTGTTGAAGATAGCCATAGAGCCATAGGTATCAATTCTTTTCGGTGAGGATTGAACATGCTCAATCGTTTGAAAAGCGAGTGTGAGTCGTATGGGGATGTGACGAATAGATTTGCTGAAGTTTTGAGGTTTTACTTATAATCATCAATAATCATTGTATGTACTATGTCAAGTGCCATATGTGTGGGTAAACATGTCAAATTCTGTATAATATTTGTCAATCGTTTATGATCGTTTAGTGTATTTTAGGCGGTCTTCGCACATTGAATGAGTAAATGTAGACAACCCTGAGGTCAATAGGAACTCATGTTTGTTGAACCCAAAAAATGCCTGTCTCTTGTTGGAAAGACATAATACTGCAGTTGCTTGTTTTTTGCGTGTGCGCGATCTTTATTCGGAGAAATTTCCTTCGATTTATGTGAACCACACTAAAATTATTACACGCTGCTGGAATGGATGATACCACTGCAGACAATTCATTAATTAGCGCTAAATTCACTGACTTCTATTGTGCCATAGTGCTTAGTCGTATCTTAATTAAATTTCTCAGATAAAATTGCTCTATTAATTTTAAATTTCTTTATTACCTGAGGTATTGTGAATGTGAACTTTTTTTCGTGAAACAGGCTCAAAATAATTTTGAGAACAGGTGAACATTGTGATCCACAGAAATTATTATTATTGAAAGGATTTCATCCGAAAATTAACTTGGTATTCATTTCGCTCATAATTTATGCACTAACGTACTAACTATTATTTTAATGAAGGAAGAGCAAAATTCTTCTGCAGCAATTCATTTCCCAGTATGCTCCTGAAGTAAATTAAACCTCATTTAACTATTTAATAACGCCGACGGAAAATAATTCCAAATAGCCAAATAGGCGGTTCTCAGTTTGTCTATTCACCATTATAAGCCATGATTCTGACATCTCTCAACCCCTCATTATTCCTGCACAATACCGTACTTCCTGGCAAATGTCCAACTTAAACAAATGGGCGAATGGATTGCTAATTAACCCAAGAGGTCTTTAGATGATGCTCTGGGAATTTTAATTTCAAGCGGCATAGTTGACTTCTAAAGATGGAAATAGCTGAACAATTTAGGAATGAAGCGGATGCATTCTTTCTTTGAAGTAATGACTAGTTTTGTTAGAATGCACAATGAAAGAGACTGATTCACCATTTAACTTTTACTCGACTTCTGCTTGAAGCTCTGAAAGAAAGCAAGACTTGGGCTTAATCCAATTCCACGACATTTATCCAATCATATACACCACATTTCCTATTTTCTAAGACATAACATCCAATGGTTTACCTACCACATTTATTCTCGTGTTTCAGGACGTTTTACATCCAATCATGTAAGACATTTCCTTGTGTTTCAGGAGTGGTCCTGTACATCCTATTGGCGGGCTACCCTCCCTTTTGGGATGAGGACAAGTATAAGATGTACGAGCAAATAGTCCACGGGGATTATGATGTAAGTTACATTCCGGGGTGTCTTTCACGAACGCAAATCCTTGCACTTAGCAAAAACTTAAGTCTAAATTTAAGTACGGCTTGCCAATTGTTGTTCACGAAACTGAACTTAAGTACAACTTTTTACTTAACTTTTTACTAAGTACAAGATGAAATATTTAAGTGCAACTCCTCCTCTCGCACTTAACCTGTTAAACTCTGCGTGACACTCCTTATATGGTGCGTTATACTCGCGTGATGTAATGGACACCGCACTTAACTCCAGAAAAATACTTAAGTACGCACTCAACTAGGAGAGATTTAAGTAAAAAGTTAAGAGCGGTCTATACCGCACTTAAACCGTACTTAACTTGCACTTAGCAAAAAATATGTGCAAATGTATCACAATTCAGAATTCAGAAAGCCTTGCTGCCTACAGCATACCTATAACAAACACGGATGATTTCAAACAATTTAATTAAATATAAAAAGGTACCTATACAGTAGTTTCATGATTAAATAATGGGAGAAATATTTTGTATCAAATTCGCGTCTGACCAATCCATAAGTAAATGATTAAATAGTATGAATAAAATTATGAATCATCGCTATGTCCAATGTTCATTCAAGACATGAAATAATTTATGACGCTATCTCTGGCAAGCTGTCCCAGTTTGAGAGCCTCTTTATCAGTCGTGTTTTCTTGTTGATTACGAGCTGTTACCAAAACAAGCGAGAAGGTTACCGATATCTCGATGATAGGTAAAACCAGAAACATGATCACGCACTGAGGTTTCCCGCTAACAACAACTTCCTATTTCGGATTGGTTAGGTTTCGATCACGACCTACGTTACCATGATCACGTGTAAGTTGGTACGGTTGGTTGAGGGCGTTCATGAACACTAATCTTTTGCAATCTTGTACTTAAGTACAAGTCTCCCCGATAGGATTCTGTTTCGTGAACAACAGAATTTAGTGTACTAACTTTAAGTGCGCACTTAACTTTTAAGTAAAAAAGTTAAGTATAAGTTTCGTGAAAGACACCCGGGAAATCTGTTATCTGAGAATTATTAAATCTACGAGATTAGAATGAATTAACCTGTTTCATATTATCAAAATTCTAAAATCTTAAAATGGAATGATCTCCTCATTCCTCTGGTCGATGAGGTGTAGCAGTTATCATAGCTTCATAATATCATGAAAAATACTAATATTCATTATTCAACCTTTTATTACTAAAGTCTGACATCTTCCATCATTTCAGTACCCCTCACCAGAATGGGATCCAGTGACAAGTGAAGCGAAGGTAATTATTCCTAATTTGGTCATATCTTATAGAACTGCAACTCCGTATATTACAATATGCCCGTGTGGTGAATGGACTTGAGTTATTTTGAAATCATTCGTATACTGTGATTCTATTTATACAATTCGTTGTGATTTTCTTACGAATTGAAGGGCAACGGAAAATGTGAGAGTTTCATGACATTATGAGAAAATTCAAGTTATAGTGCTCAAATGGCTCATTTTGGCAAAATTGTGGTAAAACCACATGATTAGAAACTGTGTATCTGGTGAACCTAAAAAGGGGGATTAATCCAGAGTATCCACATTTCATGTTCGTTACTTGTTTCCTGAAATGGATTGCAAGAAAATTGCTGCCTTGGGACAGCCACCATTTTGTTTTATCATCCTTGTTGCAAGAGCTGAGTGCTGACATCATTTTAAAAATCCGTCTCACTTTGAGTGCTATGTGAGGGTGCTGTACGGATTGCAGTACCTACGTTATACATCGGACATGAGCTGAGAAATTTGGTTGAGAGCTCGAGGATATTCCATTATGTTGCGTACTGAGCATTCAGCCTTGTGAGAATGATCTATTGTGTCTACGACCACATTTTCACGTTAAATACACCTCTCCCGTTCTATTCATCAAACTATTATCGATCTATATCGCCGTGTAAGCCACGTTATAATTACAGAATCTCTCCAATTAGCAAAACGTCTCTCTGCTCAGTCCAGTACTCTGCTACTACTGCAGCAGTTTATTATGCCTGTTTTGGTAGTGCGCAGCGCCTGGGACACACAAAAAGTAGAGGTTGTCGTGGTCATCTGTTTACCATTTTGAATGGTAGGGGTGATGTCACAGGTGCAGGTCTATGGTTGTAATATATATGGTAATAAGTAGTGGATTTGCGACTGCAAATGGGATAATTACGATAGATTAGTGGGCATCAGGGTACGTCTGTTTGTCTGTGCGCGCTCGTGCAGATGTTTGTTTGTATGTCTGTTCGTCTGTACATCTATATCTTCATGTGAGTTTGTGTGCAGTACGAAGTACAGCAATATTATATATTTGGCTTGATGTTTGAAACCATCACCAAAATATTGTAATGAGAGTGGATGCTGGGTTTTAACGAACAAAGATATTTTACAGCTTACTTCCACATGTGACATAAAGCTTGGAGACAAGAATCCCCTCGGTTCCTTGGGCGTCAACCTCTAATCTCCAATCCAATGCTCAGAGAGATATTTTGCTGTAAGAATTTTATCGGAACTCCGCCCAGAATCTAATTGATATCCGCGCCTCGTTGCTTTACTTTCCATTTAAGACGGCCGATTATCCTCCGGAATATTGACCTGATAAGCCAAGGAGAATATCTGGCATTTATATATCCGTCGACAAGAGCGGAAAGAAAGAAAGAGAGATAGATATCCGGTATATATAATGTCAATGGGGTATACTACTGTAAGAGTTTCTTGTTTTCGTGGCACTGCACAGCTCTAGTCATAGGTAATACACGTCTCTTTTACCAGCATATTAGTAGGAATATATACTGACATCATTGATTCTTTTTCATTTATATTCGAGTATGACACTTACATAAATCACACAAACTACAATATATCATTATACGACATAAGGAATTAGATAATGTATAGGTTCTTGGGAAGTGTACTGAAAACCGTTTCTCACGTTTGTAAGGCTGTATCTCGTGCTTATCAGAGCAGAAATAAACGTCTGTTTCTTGAATTCCTGTCGTCGTAACGTACATGTGTGCAAATCGCTCGATTGGCGGAGGGACGAATACTCGAATGTCGATAAAAAAGCGAAATTTTAATGTTTGCGCATCAACTTTTTATGTTATCTACCTATTCTATCGCAAGAACATCAAAGTTACGCGTTTTTATCGAGCCTCCATTAACCGAGCGATCTGCACACATATACCTCATGATAATATTTAAGAACTCATTTTATCATGATGAATATTACGCACTTCCACTGTTTACCTGTTTCTAGAAAAGTAGAATGTTTGTCTCACGGCGGTTGTCGGGAAAGAGTGGATATTATTGGGCAAATTCTGAAAAAGTTCAAACTCCTGGCGCCCCTAATTTCGGCAATTTTTATGAAGTTATGAGTGTAACCCTGGTAACGGCCGCAATAATTCACCGTTTTCGCTTACCTCTATTTCAAACATTTAAACGTTTGAACTCTTTTTAACTTAGATCTCTATTCAGGTATATTAAAGTATTCTTTGGAATTTTTTCGTTTCTTTCTACCCCTCTTCCCTCAGAGTCTCATCGATAGCCTGCTCTCTGTTGATCCTGAGAAGCGCTGCTCAGCTTCGGACGCTCTGAGGCACCCCTGGATAGCTGTATGTGGACACATTGACAGATGTTGACTTTGCAATCGGCGCCAATCAGCGCTGATCAGCGCCGATTCACCGCTGATCAGCGCTGATCGGCGCCGATTGCAAAGTCAACATCTGCCGATACATTATTCTTTTACTTTTAATAATTAGCACATTCCATTAACTGATTCAAATTTCCAGACTAAAATGTTAAATCTTGTTTAATCCGTAATACCTTAATTCCACCACCATTCTTATTTATTTCGTTATTGACGAAGAAATCGTCATTGACGATTTCTTAGGTCGTAATTCTCGGTGACTTGCCTTACCCGCGACCCAAGTGGATTCCCTTGCTGTACGGCATGTTAAACAAAGCATTAAAACTGGGGGGTTCCGTTCCGACCGAGCGATGGCGACATATATGAAAATAGTCAATTTATTAACATTCCTAACACTCCACAGAACCGTGAACGTGTGGCATCCAAGTTACACCGGCAGCAAACCATCGACGGCCTGAAGAAGTTCAACGCCAGACGCAAGCTGAAGGGCGCCATTCTGACAACTGTCCTGGCGACCAATTCCCTTGCAGGTAAGCTATGATTTTGATCAATTCACTCAGAAAAAAATCAGGCAGATCTTACAACACAAGCCAAGTTCAGACAAATTTCTGCAAGAGATTACAAATTTTAAAATTTTGCGTCATAATTATGCTACTTGTGATGCTGGTTTCAAGCTAATTCAGATTTTTTGAAAGGAATTGAATATGACAATTGACGTAATTTTACCTTCATACTTGAATTTATGTGGAACAATAAATTTAGCTCATGTTACCCATGTTAACGTTTGATGTGATTGAAGTTTTATGGGATGCAAATTGAATTGAAAAATCGACCTATTTTAAAGAGTAGAAGAATATACGAGTAAAAGAAAGGAATCCAAAATCAAGCATAAAACATAAACTACTTAATGCTTTAATGACTTAACTTAGTCAGTTCTTGCCCGTGACAATTAAGAGTTTTATATTTAAGCTTATTAGAGTATTAGGTTAATGTGAATCTGCGAAAGCACGCCAGACGATTCTTTTATGGCCATAATTCAGGCTTAAATACCTTCGTAACTTAACAAATTATGCCGCCAGGGCGCCTAGAGCAGTTTAATACCTAAATTACTTCCCAGAATATGACACTTTTAATCGTCTATATTGCTTCCTCCGAAAGCAAAATTCCAATAAAATTGCCTAATTTGAACGATTCGCTGATTCGGAAGTCGCGAAGTAAATGATTCGAAATGAAGTTTCCATATTTTGCTTGAAGGTGCAGGGAAACGCTCTGGAACTCTTGATAGTCTAACGCATTAATTCCCGAGCAATTATATTATACGACCGCTTGACACACTTCAAGAACACATTTGATTATTATAACTTTGAGAGCTTTGCAAGCGCCCTCGAATATAGCTCGGGCATTATATTTGTCAAAGGCAGAAGGTATCATTTTGTTTAAAGTATGATCCTTGTGCTCTTGTGTGGGTCAATATACTATGGCTGCATGGGCCCGATAACATGGAGTTCAAATAAACTTTCTGGGGCTTCTAGTGGAAATTTTGAGCAAGATGCAATCAAAACATCAAAATTCTAAAATTATGAAAATTGCTTAAATGGGGAAGGTGCATAATAGCATAATACTAGGTCACATACTGGACTGTTGCTTTTGAGCTCAAAAAATTGCAACCCCCCGTAATTAGCCATTGTTGAGTACTATGGCTGCATGAGCCCAAGTCTAAAGCCTCCATTACCTAATACCACTATAAACCATCGTGCTGAATACTTTCAATAGCTGTTCTAATAATGCCTTATTAGAAATATAGCTAGACTGACAAACAACAGATATTATACGCGCATTATGTTCATAAATTAAAGTGGTAAAATTCACTTGGTCTGACTTGATTGGTCGAAAGCTAATGTCTGATGGTTAATCGTGACAGATTATGCCTAAATGATGCTAAATGCACGCAAATTACTTGTGTAGGGTTCGAATTGTTACACGCGTAAATGGAACGCGCGATAAAATATTTAATTTAGAAACGATGTAAACGTAAGCGCAAAAGAGCGCGGGTTTTGTGCGCGCGCGACCGAGTTGCGCGCGAAAGTGAGTGAAAAGTGATGTGCGAAGCGATTGCTCAATTAGATAGTGAGTATTTCGTGATAGGAAGAAGATGGGTAAGGGCATGGAGAGTGACTGCTCGGCGATTTGAAGAGAAGTGAGAACAGCCGGTTTTTTGCGTGTTTGAGCTACATATGATGGATTTTTCGTACTATATATCTCCGATTTCCCGAATTTCATGTGATCTTTGTCATCCTATTTGCTATTCACTAATTTTTAATCCGCGCTCACTTCTCATTTACTTTCAGATCTTTTTTTCAATCTTTTTTGGACTATCTACAATGTGCACGGCAGGGGAAGTACGCACCTACAGTAAATTAGATTAAATTTGTAGTGAACGCACTTATTTTTAAGTGCGAAGGAATAAAATAAACTAGGATTGCCTTGAAATTTAAATTGATTCCGTCATGCAGGTATTTTTACGAAAAAGTCATCTGGGAACAAAGAGACTGGAGAAGAACACCTGACAGAGGAGCCTAGCATACCAGGTAAACAGGGGTTTACGAACGCCTCGTTTTCATTGGGCTGCATGGCATTTTTTTTCTTAATTTACTAATTTAGAAAATAAAATTGATTGATTTCAAAAATTGACTTATTAAAATCGAGTTTAATTTGATCAGGGAATTGATTTTTAAACCACCAGCACTTTCATACTGTCATCATAAAAACTCTGATATTTCACTCCTCAGGTCTTGGTTCCTTTGGAGGGGAGGACAGTCCTGAAGCTGCAGAAATTCAACACTTAACTCAACAACTGCTAGACTATGAAGTGAAAAGAGACTGGATCAATTACTCGTGAGTCAGATTAACACCAGTTTACTCTGAGTACAGCATTGCATACTGTGACATTATATTGGACCAGTGTACAGTGACAACAGCTTTAGGCTCTGACACCGTTGAAGTCCGACATCTTGATCTATACGGATACCTTGACTCCAGTATACCTTACCACCAATAAAATGACACCTTATTGCAGTATTTACTCAATTATACATTGCTAAACATCGTATTTCTCAGGAAGTTGTGTCACCCCAGTATCACGGGTTTTGAGCCACAGGGACACGGCCACATGATCAAAGGTCTAGAGTTCCAACGCTTCTATTTCGAGACTATGTGATCCATTGAACAAAATTAGGATTTCACTTGAGCACCCCTTTTCAAATTGTGGATTTCTGTATCAATCCCTGCTTCCTTGGAGGACTATTACACTTTTTTAGTGATTTCTGCGGGTAATATTATACATTTCTCTACCCGTCGAACCTCCTCAGCTACCACTACTAGCCCGCACAAGACCCTGATCATGGACCCCCAAGTTACGATGCTCAGCCCCGAATCAGCTGTCATTGCCTACGTCAGAATATGTCAGAAATGCGACCCTGGGTAAGTTTTTGCTGCTGATTGAGACCAAAAAATTCAATCATAACAAATTTTTCGTAAGATTTTAATTGTGCCTGAAGTCATGAATCTAATTTTGCCGCTAATTGATGTCCGTATAATAACATAGATAGTCTTTGATCTGTTTTCAAATCTTAAAAAATCATTTTCCTGGAATCATTCAATCTTTGATCTGCACCTTTGCCCTTATTTCAGGACGAACACCATGTACTCCATACATTCAAACGAAAGCAGGATCTGGAAACGCATCGGAGAGACGTGGCTCAACATTCACTATCACAAATCCAGTACATCCAAAGTCGTAACCCCGTAATTTAAACCCTCAGCAAGCAACATAAGTGCCAATTTCACTTGAACTTGAAGTATTTAGTGGGTGGTTATAAGATTATTATATGTGTTTAACTGTCATCAAGTCATCTTCATGGTTTAGACTCTAAGTGGTGAATGCAGGTAATTTTCAAAAATTTGGATTGATCGTTCGTAGCTTTCGAGCGATTTGCACGAATATTATTTAATTATGCGTAACCGTGGTGTTCCGGGCTTTTGAGGCGTGTCGTATTAAATTACGCCGCGCTTGGGTACTTTTTACGGCGTATGTTGGCGCGCAAATGTGCTCTAAGCGGTTGTGGATCTTATTAAAGCATTTGATCTACTTCATCTTGAATGCTGATACTGATAGCTAAGAGCCAATTTTGCAATCTATCGAACAAAGTTTCATTCAGGAATTCTATAATCGGTGATCATCAGTTACACATCTCTAGTGATATTAGCAATTAAATGTTATGTACGTAATATATTACTTAATTGAAATTTTATGTGGGAATTTAGTCAGTATATAATTGTGTAAATAGCAAATGCTGACATGTGCTGCAAACTGCTGACCGTTTTATTATTTTTTATTTTGATTGATTTAATTTTCATTTTTCTGACGGCTAGCTTGATTTGATCGATTAAATTGGATCTAACATTGATAGAATTTTAGTCATTTCAGCTGTGCATTTTGAATTTGACTTGTTTTGTCGTTATAAGTTTGTACATTTAGAGCTTAATTGTGAAAACGTGCTTAATGACGCGAATAGAAAAGTAAAAAGTTGTATTGATGTTATGGTCCAGTAAATCATCAAAATGAATTAGAGTATCGAATTTTAAGCGCTTATATAACAAGGTAATACTAATATTATAATCTTATGATGTAGATAAGCAACTGCACTGTTTCATAAAATTGTACTAATTTGCTTAATTTAAATTAGTATAATTTCTATCAAAAATTCATTAGCCATTTGATTTTGACAAGATAAAAATTTTACTTGTGATACATTGCTTTTGATATTTATAATTATATAACTTATCTGTATAATAAGGATTGTTATCGATAAAGATATTTATCGTTCTATATAATGGATGGTTGCAGCGTTAGCTAAGAGTTATCGTGGTGTCTAAACCTTTTCAAATTCCAGCGCGGCGCATTACGCCGCGCATCATGAATCAGTTGTGCTTTTTGCGTGCAAGTGTAGTTGCACACTACTTTATCGGTAATGTGCTTTGCTATGTTTTGATCCATTTTCAAGCAAAAAGCACAACTTACTCATGCAGTTGCACGGCGTAATGCGCCGCGCAAAGAATTAAAAAGTACATTCGAATTTTGGGCGCTGTTGAGTTTCTTCAACGCTACGTAAAGGTGCAAAGGTTGAGACATTGCATGACACTAACTAAGATTGCAACCAAAACTTGAATTTATGAACCGCTTGCAATGTCATTTATTTGATTATTTGTTAATGTTACATTGATTGTCTTGGTTATTGATACATATTTCAATTCAAATTCATCGAAAACTGAGAGTTTAAATTTTTTCTAAAATTGATTTTCTTTCGTAAGAAATCTTCACGATTTCCCATGATTTAAAATATTAAAAATACTGTTGCTGCGTAATCAACACCAGTTTTAAGCGAGTTGACTAAGAACACAAATCTAAACAGCATTTTCACTTGAAAGATAATCATCATCAATACAAATTATGACAATTTCATAAACGATAATCATATCTATAAATGATAATTATAAATGATAATTATAAAATATAAATGCTGCGCTGCCTAAGCTTAATCTTAATTAAAATTTTAAAGGGCCTAAGGTCACGGTTCTAAGGGCATGAAGCCATTATCAATATCAACAAATAATAACATTAACATTTCCAATTTGATCATGATGTACGTTAGATAATTGGTCTCAGTAACAATAACAGTGGTGTCTCATTCTCTACAGTCGAACTATATACGCCGCGCCTGGGTTTTTGAAATTAAATTAATTTTGAAATTAACAAAAGTACAAATTTGTACGCGCTGCACAACTCACAAGAAAAGTACCCAGGCGCGGCGTAATAGTAATACGACCGCATTCTATGATTGATTCCTTTGGAGCATAATTGCATAATATGATCATTTAACACAGAGGACGGTACTAATTTAATAAATTCGATAATGAAATTATCGAATCATACTATTACTTCACTCTACTTCTCAAGGGCAGTGCAGCATAAGGCCATTATAAGAGCTGCAAACTTCAAGATCAAATGCCGTTTAAGGAAATAGTAAAGTATACTTATAAAAATATTTAAGTATTAAATAAATTCAAAAAATAGAAGAATAAATATCTATAATTTAAAGATAATTCCTATCATAATTCGTATAACACAAAGTCAAGACTTAATAAAACTTTGTAATTAGTCATGAAGTCACGGTTAATGGACGGATTTCAATATTATTAACATGATGGATACGCTATTTACATTGATCAATGATCACTGATCAATTCATTGATCACTTGACAATCCGAGAAAATGGCTATCGTTGGCATATATCTAGCAACTTAGCAAAGACCGACGATAAGATATCGATAAAATATCATTTAAAAACATTGTATATTGTAACGTATTGTAACCACTGTATCAACAAGATTATGATCCCTTACATCTCCTGAACCGTACGGGGTACACACACCTACCATTACCAAAATACCAATACATGCAACCATATGAAGGCCCGTCCCAGATGAAAAATAATATGAAATCCTTATAAACTTTGCTCAACGTCCTTTTAGAACTTAAAGCGAGTTCAGAGCCCACCAGTACAAAACCCATATCCAACACCCCTACCACACCCATATGCCACTTAATATCTAAAGTATAAAATCAATCTTGTCCAAGCACCCAGTATGCATTATCAAATTCCACCCCTGTTAACAGTTAACTCACTAAATTTCTCCGGCCCTAATCGACCGTTAGACCTATGGGTGACTTGCACCGCAGACACTTCAGAGCCCGGTCCGTGCCGTGTCCAATCGTCAGATTGTCGCTTTTCTCGTTGACCGGCGGCGACTTTTCCTTTTCCTCCTCCGGAGAGTTGGACGCCGCTTTTTTGGGCGGCGTCGAAGGCGAGGCTTCCTCGGATCGCTCCGTGATGTGCGATAAGTCCTTCTTTATCTCGTCACTTAGACCTGCAGGTGCCCTGCAAAAAACTAGGTTTGCAATTAAAGCGTTTGTTGGAAAAAAACAAAAATTTTTTTTTTTGAAAATTTGATTA